>JAOEHX010047026.1:15169-41129 GCA_025448015.1 Bolborhynchus lineola
TTTCCTACACAGTTGAGAGTTAAGCAACACTGAATAATAGGTGGCACTATACAATCCAAATGGTCCTGATTGTTTCTGTTTTGAGAAGTCGGAAGTAGAAGTGCTTATTTACTGTTTGTGAACTCGACCCATTCACCCAACTCTTGGGATTAATCCCACTATAGTGTGTTTACTTGCGTAACTTGGCACACATCAGACCCATCTTAGAGAAAAATTCTGATCACAGATTCTCCTTTTACAAAGGCATCTGAAAGCCACAAGGTACATCCCTCCTCATATCTTCCAAGATTATCATCACATGATGAGGAAATCTATAAGTTCTCTCTAGAAGGTGCTGCCTTCAGGAAAATGCTTCTGGAGACAGTAGTTCTTTTAGCTGCTGGCACTGTCAATCATACATGTATGTTGATTCTGTGTCTATATCCTATAATTGTCACCTGGTGTCTCCACAGCTTCTCAGAAGGTTTATTCCTCACTAAGCTCCCACAGTGGTTCTTTCTCCACTTGTGTTATATGGATGAGGCTGGAAACCCAAACTGCTACTGTGGGTGATGGAAAGCTAGTGTTGATGGTCCCAATTGCCTGATGAAATAGTTTTGTTTATTTCTTCTGTTGAGAGCCCATTAATATCTACAGTTAGTGGTTTAACCTGCATTCTCAGTGACTTATTTGTTGTCTTCTAAACATGTTGAAATTGTTGTATTACTCTGGTTTCTTGCAAGTTGCCGGATTCAATCTTCACCAAGGATATCTGAAGGTGCTTAGTGGTGAACTGAGGGGGAACAGATGCTCTTTAGGCCTGACACTCTGCTCCTGGCTGTGCTAAGCCCTGTTGCCTGTTTTTGTTGAGCATGTCCAGCTCAGCCAGTCAGAAAATGAGGAGACACGCAAGAATGAGTCCAGTCTTCAGACCTACTTCCACCTTTTCCTCATGTCTGGAACAACAGGGGCACCAAATAATATCTACAAAGGCTAGTAGACCCTGGTGGGTTGGTACCCAAACAGCTGAGCCTTTGTGGTCTAAAAGTAGAGCAATGGCCACTCTCCTGAGGCACCTCCTGTTTGTGACTGTGTTTTGACTCTGTCTGTCTACTGCCCTACACAACTGTTTTTTTTTGCTTCGTGCCTTCTGCTGGCCCATACGTTAGGAAGTCCAACTATATATAAAGGGGAAAACAGAATCAGGATCAGCAGAGACAGAAAAGAAGCCTGAGAAGCAGGGAGAGTTCGGGGAGTAAATAAAATCAGTTTTTTAAATATAGATGGTGTAGGCAGGCTGGGGAAATGCCCAATGAAAAACTACACAAAATATCATGGGAGCAGAGTCAGAACATTTGATATTTAAAAGAACATTTGTGGACTGAAAAGTATACAGTGTCCTTCCAGCCTGGTTTAGAGAGGTATGGGATATGTGAATATATCACTAAGAGTAAAACTTGTAATAGCCATATTTTACTGAGACCACCATACCGGTTTGATTGCAACATAAAGAAAACCAGAGTGTCTCTGTGTCCACCAGAATTTCCAGAATAGATGTTAGAAAGCAAGTTGCTGCAAGCAAATTTTTCCGTCTTAATGCCAATTTACTTCAAGCTTGCCATTTCCAAAACCAAGAATAACATAACTTTATAAAGATCTTTATAAAGATATAAAGATTATGTTTCCTTCTAATCACAGCGCCTGTGATTTCTCTTCACCACCGCTATCTGAAGCAGTACACTTCTTTTGTTCTCCCTCAGGAAAGAATAACACTTTTAAAGTACTCTGCGGTGCTGCAAGGCTTGACAGAATTTGTTCAGAGCTACAGACTCTCTACTGTCATTTATGGATGTGGTTCCTTTTATGGAGTTTCCTGTATCTTCTATGACACAAATGGGATCCTCCATGTTATAACAAAACTATTCATGGAAGGGCATAGGGGAGACTAAGAGACTGTCTAATAAGGGATAAAGCCATTGAAAAAGAATTGGGATATGAAGCATATGAACTACAATTCCCATGAGCCATTGGAACAGCATCTCCAGAATAAAATTAATGCTTTTCAGCTGAAAATGTCTTCTTTTTCTTTTGCATCTTTGGATTTTCTCAGGGGGAAGGGGGAAATAATTTTCTGACAGGCACTAATTGTTTCCCATTTTATTTTGGCTTGTGAGCAGATCTGAGTTAAAAGGGCTAAATGCAGACATTCTGCTATTACAGTGTTATGCTCATTCAACAGTCAGTCTTGTTTTACTTGCAGCAAAATGAGTTATACCATATGTGTTTGAAACTGGTAACCAAACAGAGCAGGCTTTCAAGCAACCCTAAGCTAAATTATAAATCTTTTTTGCATCTTTTAAATAAAAAAAAAAAAGAATTTTACAGGCACAAAATGAATCAGTGCTGCTTGGGCTTAACAATAGCAGTCTCCCTGAGAAACCCAGGCACACTAGTAAAAAATACTAAGCAATATAATTATCCAGCCTGACTGTTTCTTAGGATTCTACAAGATTTTAAATTTCATTTGTATGTAGTGTAATAGAAGCTTATAAAATAATTTAAATTAATTGTTTCTATTTTCCATTTAATACTATTAGCTAATTATTATATTATAGATATTGTTACTATGTTCTCAGTGTTAGGTAGTATGTATAAACCCTGGCCATTAAAGAGGACTTCACTGATTTGTGTACTGTACAAACTTGTTATGATACCCTCAGTTACATTTTTTAACCCTGGATTTCTAAATTTCTCAAAAAGATCTCACCAGGAGAGCAAGAGACTTCTAAAAAAATTCTGTAGTATGAGACCTTATGCTTAAATGATGGCTTCTTCTTGTCCAAAGCTGCACTAAACTCGGAGAGTTGTTAACATCACTTTATCTCCCACTCTTGCAAAATTATTGTTACAGAACTAGGGCTAAGTTTCTAGTTTTGCACTATGAATGCAGAACTGGAATCATACAGCCTGGTTTGGTGATATAATCAAAAAAGCTTTGCACCTGTAGAGATATTTAGATTCTCAAAGTTTGGTTGAAATATTCATCAGCTCCATCCCCTTGTGAGAGTGGTAATCAAATGTTATCACCAAATGGGAAACGGGTAGAGAAGTGACATGGCTGGCTTCAGGCAACTTGGAGAGTCAGTGGAAAAGCAAAGAGTAGAATTTAGCATTTCCGAGCTCCAATTCATTAGTTCCTAATCCTCCTGCCTTGCACTTTGGACATGCTAGTGTAGCTTTGTTATAAAGGTAGCTGTAAACAAATAAAACATAACAAAATTTTTGCTATAGATTTAAATAATTACACTTGTTTTAAATGCACAAAATATTTGAAATACCTACACATTTATAATAGTATTTAACAATTCTATAATAATAAATTCTATAATAATATTTTGAAATCAGGGTCATTTACTTAACTGCAGTATTTCAATTCCATCTGTGATTGATAATGTGTGAGATCAAATGGGCTAGATGCAAAACTTTTGGTCCTTATCAGTGTTATAAATCTGCAGTAGATCACAAACCAAAAAGGCCTCTTATCTACTTGAGGTGGTTCTGATGCAGCCCATGGTGGAGGAAAACTCAGAAGAACAGCTGATCTCATGAGATTTTCAACATTTGGAGCCAACATTTTCAGAAAACAATTGGCAAGATTTCAGTGCCTTGGAACCTGAGTTTTGGTTTAGCCCTAAATTCAGCATAAGACCAGCACAGCTCCAACACTTCTGAAATGTGTGGGTACGCATCTAAGTTTTTCACACACACATCTATCCTGTCTGTATGTATATATATATATATATCTATCTTTATATCTGAGGAGTGATGGATGGAGATTTTTTTTCCTTGGAGGAATAACTGTTTGTCCCCTTCCTCATTTCATTCAGGATACAGCACAGGACTCTTTGGAATGCATCACCATGCGCGTCCCACCATGTTTATTATTACAGGTTCCAAAGGTACCAAAGGGAGTGAAAGACTTGCCTTGAATCTCGAAATGCAGAGCATATAGCTGTGCCACTACCTCAGCTCTCCATCTGCCTTTTATTATCATTAATATTCATAAAAGAATAGGATTTTGAGAGTGAAGTTAAAAATCTTTGATGGGTCAAGGCTGCTCTCCTAGAGTGGTCCTGACATCTCTCTTCCCCTTTTCACCCTGCCCAGCAGAATCTTCTCCAAGACTCCTTGCTGGCCTTCAATAAGGACAGTATGTGTTGTGTAGCAGCTGCAAAAGGCCTCACAAATGCTGGCTGACAAGAAGTGACAGCTCTGTATATCTCTCACTGGCACTGACAGCTGACAGATGGATACCACTCACACACAGAAAAAAAGCCCCCAGGATGATTCGCCAACATTACTCTCTGTTCATAGGGGCCACATTTGATTGAGTGCTGCTCAGAATAATAAACCCTTGTCGATCCGTTGCAGAGCCAGTTTGCTCACAATGTCCTGATTTTTTTCCCCTGAAACACGTACCAACATACACACAGAAGCCTTGCTTTGTTCCCCCCCCGCCTCCCCTCAGCTTTGTTTGGGAGGAAAAGCTACCTAGCTTTATGCAGCTGCTTGTTAGAGCGAGGGAGCAATGAGTGCATAACTTAGCAATACCATGTTAGGGCTTTGCTCTCTGATAATTCCTTCATTTCTCCAGTCTGTTTATTATTATCCTTCAGATTGTTTCTATTCCTTTCCAATAATCAGACTGTTGTCGAGAAAAGTGCTGGTTTGGTTAGTCGGAAGACAGTAATGTGAAACTGTTCAAGGGGAGGACAATGATGCATGCTGATGCAAAAAACCCAAAATAATCCAAAAGAAAGAAAGAGAGAGAAAGTGATAAAAAGAGACAGATAGATCTAAATGGAGAAAAATGGGAAACAGAAATACAGAGTTTCTGTAACTGGTAGCTGAAGAGTTCAGACCCATGTAATTTCTCCAGCTTTTTGTTCCATCTTCTTTCACAAACTGCTTAATTACTGCACCTGCTAGGTGGACAGTTTTTGCCAAAGTTGATGTGCTCTAGGAGAAAACACGCTACATCACTGTATCCCTTAAAAAGACCTGTAACAACTATCATGAAGAAAACACACCTTGTTACAGTCTAACAGTCACCAGCATAAAATCTGATGGTTGGGAGGGGTTCAAAAAGTCAACCATTACCGAGATGAATGAGAGGAGAAATAAGAAGCTCTCATTATTAGTGATGGCTATGTCATGTTAAGCATTCTTTCTAAATCAATTCCTGGTACTTATTGTAAAGATCCTTACTTGTGTTTTCGGATAAGGCAAGAAATTGTGTTGTTTCTGAAAGAGAAACTGAGGCAAAGAGGTGTGAAGGTGTATATATGTAAAATTTTCCTTCCTTTGGGAAGTCCATGCAAAAATGCATAAAGCTAGATCCAGAATGTGTACCTAATCAAGATGAATAACTGATTTGGCATTTAAATATCCCTACAAAAGCGGTTTGATCAGTCTGATATTTTGATGCTCTGCACTTCCAGCTATTAATCTGAAACTTTAAGCACCTGAAATCTGTGAATTACGAAAAAGTCTAAATCCATGGACTGCTTTTTTAAAGCTGCCCATGCAGTAAGAACAGGAATCTGCTGAATTGAATAAAAATTCTAAAAAAAAAGGACCCTAGGGACAAAAACATTTTCAGTATGGACAGTTTTGTCCCAAGCTACTCAACTTGTTGGATAATCCTGCCCATTGAACCATATTTTTCTACATTACTTATGTTTGCTATGCTAATATATTCTGGTACACAAAAGGATTTGTTCTGAGGATGAGGACATTTTTTGAATATATAACTTCTTAGGTTGGTATGTAAGGTGACTAGCAGATTTGCTAGACAAAATTCAGACAGTATGGAGGTTTCCCCACCAAAGGAGGACAGCACTGTGTCATGCCATAGGTCTGCAGGCCTTTTGCCACCCAAGTCCGTTCCAGATATGTGCATTTTCTCCATGCTTCTAAGGGGGGACTGTGTTACCTCCTAAGACATTTGGTATTTCCAATGTGTTCTTGCTGACTAGGCAGACCAGAGCTTGAACTGCACAGCCATGCATAGTTGTTGTGGGATCATGCACCAGATGATGTACCATTTAATGTCAGGAGCGTCTGCAAGCAGAGGAGTCATGCTCAGCCTGGCTACACATATCAGTATACATTTATGTATTCATGTACGTATGTACTTGAACAGAAGCATCTGTGCCTTGGTCGCTCCAGAGACCCTCTTGCCCTCTGTGGGTGCAGGGTGCCCAGGCTAGTAGGTGGGAATAATAAGTCTTCATTATAAGGCAGGGCAGTGAAGACCTCCTTGTGGAGGAGGTCGTGTGCCCCCCGTACTCATAGAGACCTGAGGAAATATTGAGGTTGCCCAGGTAAAAATTCTAGTGATACTTTTTTAACCCTGTGACCCTGCATGTCCCTTGGGAAGAACCTGGCCCTGACAGTGAAGCATGGTCTCATCGATATCAGAGGGACACAATGAATGGTGGATCCAACCAACATCTAGTGAAAGTGAGCTCATGCAGAGAGGAATAATACAGCTTTCTGAATGAAGCTCATTGTTTTGCTTTTAAAAATTTAACAAAATTTTCTTTTGGCTGATGACACAGAGCACCATGGAAAAGAGGGATTCTGTTCATCTTTCCTTGTTGTATGATGGTCCTCTTTCATACCTTTCTTAAATATACAGCTGAAGAAACATTATATAGCTAACAATAGCTATTCTACACAGATATGTTTGATATCTACATAACTTTCCTAAGTGGCGGTGGGAAGCTGTTTCTAGCGTCAGCAAGGATTGAAGATTTTTGTGATATAATAGACGCATGTATCAGAAAAAAATAGAGGTGAAGTGTACAAGGAATTGAAAAAAAAAGAAGAAGAAAAACAACTTTTCTATCAGTATGCTATAGGCCAAAGGATTGCTTGTAGATAATCATGGATTAATTGTGAATGTAAAGAAAGAGACACTTTTTTTTATCAAAGCTGTTGCCTCAGGGCAAACTTCAGTGCCATGAAAGCCGAAATGTTTTCTTTTATCACAGTTCCTTTTCTGGCACCTGAAATTATTTCTTTCATGTCTGATAGTGAGGAACGAGGCAGCATAGCTCCCCAGAGATGAGCGATTGTTACCGTGGTCTCATAACATATTGGCAGCCGATGTGGCATCCATGTACACCTGTCACTCAAACAGGGCAAAATGCAGATGTGACACAAAAGCCTGAGCTCTACTACTTGGAAGTCTTCCCCCTTCAATGCTCATACACACCCCAAAATGCACACATGTCATCCTCAGCCCCCCTTCTCCCCAGGATGTGGCTGTTTTTCAGCCTACACATATGTGAGTGCACTCAGACGTTATCAGGCCTGTTTAATGCAATGAACCTGCATTAGCATTTCTGCAGGGCAAACACAAATAAACAGAAATGCACTGAAAAAAAAATGTTTCAAACAAATTCCTTTGCAAGTCAGGCAGAGAGAGAGAGGGAGAGAGAGTAAAGCACACAAATGAGACAATTTCCTTTATATGGAAGTGAACTAAGACCTTTTTAATGAGGACTCCAAGGTTGGGGAAGGACGGGGGGCTGCATGGATGTTTATTTATTTTTTGATTTTCTTCAGGCTTTGGACAACTCATATCACTGTTGTCACACAAAGCAAGGTGATGAAAGTGTTAAAAGTCAAGCAGATAGGGTTTTATTTTAATTTTAAGACTGATGCTCTTGGGGCTAACTTGAACCACATTTTAAGGCCCAGCACACAGTTAAATGAAGGAGACAGGCAAAACAATTTTTGTCAGGAGATATCGTGTCTAATACAGATGTGGGACAGGTCTTCTGTTAGGAGTGGGACATGACTGCATTAGAAGAGGAAGGAAATAATTTAGATATATGGCTCTAAGTTTAAAAAACACATTGAGGTGGACTGGATTTGCCCACGTGAACGATCTGACATTTTTGGTCAGCGAGACAGAAAGTACAGTACAAAATGTAATGTGAACCCTCTCTTTTCTTTCTCTCTTTTAAGCAAATTGCCAATTTAGCTCCTGGGCTAAAGTAAATAGTGCACTGCCATTTTTTTTTTTTTTTTTTGAAAGGAAAATATGGCAAAGAACCCAAATGCGTTCATCTTAAATTTGTAAATCCATTGCTTTATTGAACCATTTGTCCATTCTTATAAGCTGATTTATAATAACTGTAATGTGATTCATCATGTCATCTTGTAAATAAATGTGACACTTCATTAAACACAGTAATCAGATTTAAGCAGTCCCACTTTCATGCTTACAACTGAGACCTTTACAATTCTATTGCTTTGAAGATACTCCTACTCCAATGAAAGTAGCAACAAGCAAAGAATAAAATGTAGCAGAAGTAGCTTTCTTAGAGGAGTGATGAAGAAATAAATATACTTTTAATAAGTAGCCAGTAATGAAATTAGCAATAGTCTGAAATTTATGGTTACAACAGTTTTACAAGACACTCCTGTTGGGATGTTTTATTTTAGTAAGGAGTGGACAGTTTGAAAATCCTGGAAAATCTATTGTAGGATTAACAAACCCTTTTACAGCCTGAATTTCAGAAAGAATTTTTTTGTGCTATTTTTGGTTTTACCATCTGGAATGACACTGCAAGCTGGCAAACACAGGAATAATGTGAGATATTTCTATCACATAGAACTAGCTACAGATTCATCAGGGAATGTAAGCATCTGAACATCAGTTAGCTACTGACAATTATCCCAACTTCGACCTGTTTTGAGGGATCAAGCAGACCCTGTGTTAAAATTAACTTTTGCTTTCTTTCAGGAAATGTTTGCCTAGATTCTCTGAAGGAGAGGTGTTCAAATCAAGGTAAATTCAAAGAAGTAGAAGCAGGAAAGTAAGCACAGAACACAGTATTTCTGTCTTGGTTGGGAAAGATTTAACATTTTAGCAACAGCAAATCCATGTTGTAAGCCAGATTTGCAGGTGGAGTAGATCACCATGAATTATCTTGGGTAAGGGTTTGGTCTACAGTCCTTAATTATGCCTGCTGTTGATCAACTGTAAGGAAAAAAGCTTGAAAGGAAAAATTTCTGTGGCCTTCCTCTCATACTGATACTACTCTATAAATAAGCATGGAATTCAAGATCAGAACATTTGGGGTTTCAAACCAGGAATTTAGAAAGAAAAAGCAAGCAATGTAGTTATGCTGTTCTAATCAACATTATTGGGATTTTGGTGCACTACAAGACAGAATATCTGTTTTCTATTCATACAGCTCTGTTCTTTGTTTTACCACTGGTTAGCGGTAAGCAATCATCACAATCGCAAACTGAAATCCAATGCAGCCCAGAATATCAAATGCCACTGTCCTTTCTGAAGTTTATGCTCATGTATAGCTTGACCATTGAAGTCTGATTTAGTTTTTCAAACAAAATTGGAGACTGCTAAAATTGAAGACAGCTAAAGATAGTGCTTTAAGCAGACTGAAAGAGAGCAATGGGAACTGCATGAAAGACAGTCCTCAGAAACAGAAGCGGTGTTGAAAGGTAGTGAAGGCTGAGCTCCAAAATGGAAAAGCCCTAAGTATACAGGCATGATAGTAGAAGGTGCCAAGGAAATTCAACTCCGGTAAAAACTAAGGAAGATCTATCACTGTCTGCTGCAGGGTGCCCAGCACTTTCAAAGATCCATATGTTAAACATCTAGCTTCATATTTCTAGTGAGAGAATGGAGGAGGTCTCTGCATTGAGACGCTGACAAGCAGAAAAGGCCAGAAAAGATGAGACTGTCTGCAAGCACAGAAACAGAATACGGGCAAAATGATGAAATAGCAAAATAAGAGAAAGAAAAAGAATGAAGGTTGTTTCATGTCTGTTTCATACAGAAAATCTTGCTAGAACAGGAAAACAAAAAGGCTGTGCTTGAAAAATGTAATCTAAAATAGATTAAATGACCTTTTCTGTGGACCTAAAACTGTTTCTGAACTCTGACAAAGTTTATAGTTCAGGATTAAAAAATAGATGAAGCAGATCTTGGAGCTCAACTGTGGTAACACAAGGATCCTTAAATGGAAGCAAAGATGTCCTGGGGTGGGTTGATAAACAGTATTTGTTAAATAGCTCTTATCCAGGAACAAGCACTCTTAAAGAAAAGTGTGAAGTGAGCATCCAGTCTCAAGGGAAAGGTTAAGGCTGACTTAATTTTAATTAAGTCATTTTAATAAAGTCAAATCTTCAGACAGGATTTGGCAACATTTGGACTGCATCTGGGAACTCTTTTTGCTTGCATTGTACTACCTTGATGCGCAGCATTGAGAAGAACTGACACATGACCCTAAATGCTTTCAGTTGTAGTGATCCTAGGTAGTCTTTGGAGCAATGATCTTGTAATGTGTTCTTTATTGAAAAGTTGATTTCAGGATGCTTTTCATCAGCAGATCAATCTAGTGCAAATATTTGAAGCTTCATCCATAATCTTAGCTAGCTCGCTTGTGCCTGCTACTTGCATAGCCAGTCCTTATCATGTGAAACATTCCTGCTGCATCAGTCAGCTCTGGCTGACAAAAGCAGGTGAATGCTCATAAACAAAATATGAGTTGTCTGGTGTGAAAGATTTAGCTGGTCTTTATCTTGTCTTAGAGCAGTAATTGAAATCTGCATTATCAGGTCCTATTCTTATGCTCATGTGTTTTGAAACAGCAAAATGACCAGATGCATATGGCCATTTTGCAGTAGCCTGAAAAATTTCCAGAGTGAAATATTATAATTCAGAGGTCCAGATACCTAGAAGATCCATAACATTAAGACAAACATGCAGATTTCCTCCTACGAGCAGTGAAGAGGACTGAGGCTTCAGTACAGGATCCACTATATTAGCCTTACTGTGTGGGAATGTTAAGCAGTAGGAAATGGCTTAGGAAGAGCAGATGGAAAGCTGCCCATTGGAAAAAAACCTGGGTGTGCTGATTGACGGCCATCTAAACATGAGCAGCAGTGTTCCTGGTCAGCCAATAAGGCCAGTAGCATCCTAGCCTGTATCAGAAATTGTATGGCCAGCAGGACTGGGTAAGGGATTGTGTCCTTGTACTTGGGCACCAGTGAGGCCACATCTCAAATACAGTGTTCAGTTCTGGGCCCTCACTGCAAGAGAGATATTGACTTGCTGGAGCAGGTCAAGGGAAGGGCAATGAAGCTGGTGAAGGGTCTAGAGCACAAGGCTCTTGAGGAATGGCCAAAGGAACTGGGGTTGTTTAGTCTGGAGAAAATGAGGATCAAGGAGGACCTTATCACTATGATACCTGAAAGGAGGTTGTAGTGAGGTGCGTGCTGGACTCTTCTTCCAGGAGACATTTAGATAGGGTGTTAGGAAAATATTCTTCACCAAAAGGGTTATCAGGCATTGGAACAGGCTGCCCAGGGAAGTGGTAGAATCACTGTCCCTGGAAGTATTCAAAAACCTTATAGATGAGGCCCTTAGTGACATGGTTTAGTGGTGGACTTGGCAGTGCTGAGGTAACAGTTGGACTTGGTGATCTTAAAGGTCTTTTCCAACCTAGCTGATTCTATGATTCTAAATGTAAAGAACCCAATAGATTTAAACTTTGAGGCATGAATGGCTGGGAAGTGTTTCCTCTTCAGCCTATATGTGTGTGCCATTTCACAGCAGCACAGCATTTTACTTTATGTAGTGTGCCTAGTAGCAGGCATATTTTGACCAGACACACTCTCAAATTAAATTTCTTCCTCAGCCCAAAGGATTTCATAGAATCACAGGTTTGTTTAGGTGGGAAGGGATCTCTTGGCATCATTTAGTCCAGCCTCCATGTTCAAGAATAGATGGCAAAGGCAAGTTGCCCAGGACAGTGTCTCGTAGAGTTTTTAATATATTCCAGAATGGATACTCCATAATCTCTCTAGGAAAACTCTTCAAGAGTTTTTTCCATCCTCACAACATAAAAAGTATTTTCTTGTATTCACACTGAATTTCTGAGATTTTAATTTGTGCCCATTGCCTTGTCCTATCATTGGGCATCACTAAGAGCAGCCTGGCTCCTTCTTCATTTCTTTCCAACAGGTATTTATACAGATGGATAAGATCATGCTGAGTCTCATCACTCTCAGCTTTTCCTCATATAAAGGATGCTCCAGCCCCTTAATTAGTTATTGGCCCTTCGCTAGATTGGTTCCAAGAGATCTGTCCTCACTTGTGTTAGGGATCCTGGAACTAGACACTAGCACTCCAGATATGCATTTCCAGTGCTGAGTAGAGGGGAAGGGTCACTACCCTTGACCTGCTGGCAACACACCACCTCATGCATCCGAAGATGCTGTTCACTTTCTTTGCTACAAGGGTGCATTGATGTCTCATGGCCAGCTTCTTGTCCACTGGGATTTCCATTCATATCATCATGGTGAATCTCAAATTATATGGTCTGGTCATGACAGCAGTAAGCCTGTGGTGGCAGGTTTGGGGTGGCACACTTGGAGTAGCAGTTTTTATACTGTGTCAGTCATGTACCAATAGAGATAGCAAATCAGTGCGGAGTGTAGAACTCCCATTAGAAAACCAACCAAAAAACCCTACCTTGCCCCAACAGAGCTTTGAAAAATAATTAAAAAAAAACCAAAACAAAACAAAACAAAACAAAAAAAAAGATTGTAACAACCGGGGACCATCTGCTTAACTTTCAGTGCTTCATTTTTTGCTCTCCAGTTTATCCTTATACAATCAAGAGGTAAAATTTACCACTCCATCTCCCACAGCAAACTAGCTAGGTCCACCAGTTCAGGTATTACCATGGGGAAGCTCTAACTGATTGTCCAGGAAAAGGGAATGGATGGCATTTAGAATGGCAGTGGTAAAAGGATCCAAAAAGTCTATATTGTCTCCTGTAATTTTGTTAGCTCTTCTTTTTTCTCTTTTAAACAAACTGCTAACTAACTTTGCTGTTTCTGCACTCTTGATGTTTGTTAAGTGGTGACTGGCATTGTTCCATGTCTGGCCATTGAAGTGCAGAGAAATACAGTTGCAGGCTGACTGAATATACATGATGCTGTCAAGCATTGCTGCTTGGTGGCATTAATATTACTATTATTTATTGTTTACTTATTTAATGGCCTTACTGAAATTATGCACTGTTAATATTACTAATTATAAGACAATAAACATAATTTATAAACAGTTTCCAGTGAAATAAATAATAAGCGATTAGTGACGATACCTGAAATAGTTGCAGGTTTTATGTGTGAAGGCCACAGATGATTTTAAATTGATACTATCATGATATAAGTCTGTACTGACAAACTTAGGCATCAGCAAATGACCTACATAGAATCATCTTTGTCTTAGCAGAGAACTGATCAAAGCTATAATTATGGTATGAATACCTTGTTTTTAACTCTAGTTAGCAAAAAAGAAGAGAGAAAAAAAAAAAAAAGAAAAAAAAAAGAAAATGAAATCTCTCATAAATCAGATCTTTGAGGTCAACAGCTTTACTTTTTTCTCTCATTGTACATTATTTCTTTAGCTAGCACTTAAGGAATTATAATGGTCATTTCCTAAGAGCCACTGACCATCTCCTGACTACCCTTGGCTTTCAGGGGACAACCTATTTTCCCAAAATAATTTTTTTGGCCAAAATGTAAATTTTGTAGGCTTTAAATGCTTAAACAGACTTTGATAGTGGCACTGTGTAGCAGCTTCAAGAAATCCTGCTGATTTGTTGTTATCCAGCCAAGATCTGACGTAGGGGTATATCAGTGAGCCTCACTCCCTGGGCCAAGTCAGTTTTCTTAGTGAGAACCAGGACAATTTGCAAGAGGAGCCTCTATTCTCTCTGGCATGTGGAAGCATGCTGTGGGTAAGCTGCTTCTCTTGTCATCTGTCCTGGTAATTTCCAGAATGAGAACATCCTCTCTCTAAGTCTAGTGGGACTCACAGGATGCACACACGCAATGCTGTATGGATGCAGCCGATGTTGCCACATATCCTGCTTGTACTATCACATTTGCAGCATCAAACCCTGTGTGGGTTGTAAAAACTGACTTTGAAATACCTACAAGAACAACAGATCTGTTTTTTTCATGGGCATATCCAAACCAGCTTTTCCACTAATGCTCACCATATCAATTTTCTCAGCTGCAGGTAGTGGTGGCTAGGAAAAAAAATGCTTATATCTGTGTAAAATTGATGATTTAATAGTATTCCACATAATGAAAACCACAGAAATTTGGAACTTTCACCATAAACACTGCCCTTTCTTGAGAAAGTTTCTTCTTGTAGAAACAGGAGAAACTCTTGCCAAGAGCCTGCACACGTAAATTGTAAAGGAAAAAGGACTGATCCTGTCAGTCCTTTAATAATGCCTTTCATTTCCTACCTGTTGCTGCTTACACAGATCTGCTTTTTAATGTACCAAAATAGCAGTACTGACCTTTGGGAAACATGCCCAGATACCTGCATATTAGGATTTTTTTAAGATCTTTTTTCCCCCTTCCTAACAGCAGGGTGACCAAGACTCAGGATTTCATTATGTAGGGGAAAGTCCTGCAACTACTGAGAGCACGGTCTGTAATATAGCCATGATATTACAGTGTCTTTATACAGGGGAAGTAAAGTAATGGAGCAGAAGTCTTTTTACACCAATGCAAACACGTTTTCAGCACAGAATACTACCATCTTCAACATCAATACTAAGAATCAAAAAGTAATAGTAGGAGAGAAAATAAAGGAGAAAGCTGGAGTGAATAGAGGATCAGGAAATGAAATAATAGGAGAACAGAAAAGGAGCAGGGAGAGACAGTTTATTGAAACTGAAGGGAAAAAGTATAAAATGAAAAATATAATACAGGTATATTTTTATACTAACATGAAAAATTTATTTTGGTGGCTTTGCAAGCAATGTGAATCCTGGAGTGCCCACTAACTTCTGACCTTAAGTAACAGAATCAGCATGTGATAAACTGTTTTCCTCATTGACATACATACAATTGCAAGGATTTTATTTATTAGAAAAGTAAAGAGTTATGTGTCTAGGATTAGCAGGGGTTCTTCCACAAAGGGTTTAATCAGAGCAACTCCTTCTAAAATAAAAAAGGATGGAGTCTAGCTGAAAAGGAAAGTTTTTTTGAACAATGTTTCTTGGAAAACAGAGATCTGACCTTCCCTCCTCTCCATTGAGAATTACTGACTTACCAAGATTTACTCCATTGATATATGCTCTGAATGGAACTGGATATATTTGAATGTAAGTGCAATTATCTGTAAGTACTATAATTTTATTACCATGATGCTACAGCTATTGATTACAGATAATTGTCTAAAGTCTACAGATACGGTTGCGTAAAGTTGACAGCTAGTATTATCTGTTAGGTGTCACCTCTCTATGCTATAGGAGGAAAATGAAATCAGATTTTAAGAGCACCATCTTATTTCAATAGATACCTAAAATACAGAGGGTGAATATCTTACTCCACACTTTCAAAAATGAGAAAATTTGAACTTGACTCTGAAAAGTGCTTGTAGAAATGTAAGCATGGGAATCGTTTCAGTTATTGTCTCTCAGTGTCTCAGATCAAATGCATGCAGTTTGCAAAAGGTGTTCCTGTCAGTCTAGAAAGGAAAGACATTAGTTACTTGGGGTCATTATTTGTAACAGAGATTATAGAGGGCAAATTTTGCTTCTGTTACTTTTGAATTGTCTTCAGATTTGTCTCACAGCTCAAGAGATACAACCTTCTTACACTTCATGCAGAATGTTTATAAGAAGAGGGTTTGGTCCTGCAGTTAAAATTCAGCAAACCATTACCTTGAAAGGTAAATCAAAATATTTTGAAGTTTGCTGCTCTGAGTTTGTGTATTTGTGTTGCTGAAGTTTGAAAGGCAAAAAAGAAATGTCAAGATCTTTACAGAAATATTATTCCACTTTCCAGGCAATTCTAAATTTCTGTTCCCAAATTAGCCAGACTGTCCTCCTGATATGTGAGTTATAGCATGTTATGATTGAGAGGATGAAAAATTTTGGAAATGTATTTTTGCTTTCAAAATCTGCAGAAATTCCTTGGTGGTGGCTGTGGTCATTAAGACAAAATGAAACTGATGTGTAGAAAGTGTCTTTCTACATCATTTTCCCACTGCAGTGTAATTGTATTCCACACCAGTAGAAACTGGGAGAATAGGAAAAAAGTGAGGTTGAATCTTCCTTTCCACTAGTTATCTCCTCAAGTTGTCAGGGATATTTGAAGACAAAAACTGAGGGAAGCCTTGGCACAGCCATGTGTGGCTCCTATTGAAATGAAAAGATTGCTTGAGTTTCAGCTTATCATCCCATCAGATGAGGGTCACTCACAAGATACCTCTCTTATTAAACATGAATTCATAGCCAGGCCTGTCATGAGCCCCCAGACAAAGTCAAAAGTTATGAAAGTATGACAGGCAAAGAGCTTCTTCATACACTGTGGGTATACTGGGGTGCCACTGGCGAAAAACTGCCTACATGTGTAGTATGCGTATGCTCCTGTAAAAAGAAAGTGACAGCTATCTGTTTATTGAAGGGTTTGTCATTTCGTCTACCATACCTACCTTCTGCCCATTATTCCCATCTTTTTTCAGTCTGTGGTAATCTCTTAAAAGATTAAGTTATCCAGTGCTAAATATTGAAGTTATATGCCCCTTTTGTCTCAAACAGACCATCTTCTGGGGTATTGTGGTTAGCAGAACATCCCAGACACCAGGCAGAAGCCCATCTGGGCAGCTCTTTGTGGAAATAAGCACATGCCCAACATGGAGAGCCTGAGACCATTGCTTGTCTCCTTGCCACTGGTTTTGCCTCCCTGGTGCTGGAAGAGCGCTGGCTTATAGGCTGTCCCCAGCAGGAGATTGCTGCAGTTCAGAGTACCCTCTGTCTTGGTGTTCTTCGGAGAGAAAAGTGCTGGAAGAAATTTTAATCTTGATTTTCAAATTAAGATAAACTGTCCTCACATTTACTATGGGGAAAAACTGGTTTTGCTTACATGACTAAGTTGGTGAGATCTTGGTATTGCTTAAGCTCCCAAGGTGGCAATCACCTCTGTCTTCTGCAGAGAAGTACTTGAGCTTCTGGGCTGGCCTTGTTCAAGTCCTTTGAGTGTTAGCACAAGCAAGTAATAATAATAGTATGATGATGTGTGTCTTTCAAAGCATGAAATGACCTCTGCAGGTGGTGACAGTCCTAAAAAATGGAAACTGCGGTCTTTAAAAGCTCACCAACTTTTTAATGAGACTAGGAAATGGTAGAGCAGAAGTCCATTCCCTGGACGATGAGAGCAGCATGGGTAGGAAATGTACTAACCTAACCTACTCTCTTTGCAGCCTGCAGCCTGGAGTCCTCCAGGACTCCCAACTATGCAGAGATGAAGCCAGGAACGCCTCCTTTGGGACTACAGCTAATTAGAATATCCCAAAATCCAATGTCAAAACCTGGCCAGAAGCCTTAAAGAGAAACCTCAGATTTAATAACTAGGTTAGAGTAACAGCATAGCCGCAGAGAAATTCTTCATGTGGGTAGCTTTTACATTTCAGAGGGAAGGGGCTCCTATGGTAGTGGTGTTTCAGGGTATTTTTTGTCAGAGAATCTTAATGAAACCATGAAGCTGTGGTTTTGTTTGGTTACAAAGTGATATTGAATCAAGTAAAGGTCTGAGAACCAGCCTTTAAATCTCCTAATTCTCTTTAATTTATATTTTTATACTCTGAAATATGCTGATGGAATAAAGAAAAACACAGTGTGCATCTTCCATGCTGCTTTTGTCTCTAATACCATGGCAGATTGTGAAGGTCGTATTGTTTCCAGGTATGCTTAGGTATAAACAATAAAATTCCAGCAAAACCAAGGGACTAGCCATGCAGAAGAACCTAAGGGTTTCCGACCAGTGTGGTGAATCTCTTCTGCTAGCAAATAACTGTGAGCTATCTATAAATGCTGTTTTCTTCTACTTCTAAAATTTGCTTTGTTTATTGCAGTTGTAGGTAACACTAATACATAAACAAACAACCTGCTAACTTTCCAGCATCATAATAGCCCACTTTTCTACATTACTTCTATACATTTAACTTTAAGCCCCTGAATCCCTTTGAAATCAGTGGAATTGTGCATTTGTTTAAGATAAAGCATGTGCTTGACTGTGTGGCCGGACATGGGAAAGGGCATGATAGCATATTAATGCAAGGTTATTCACACACTTAAAAACACTCATGAAAGACTTCATCACTTTTCACAACATGAGAGGTGCAAAGGTTACAAGTAGGCAAATACCAGCTCAATATTTTACAACAGACATTTACATCAGTGCTGATATTTCCCTTAAAAAAGAAACAAAACCAACAAAACCTTATTAAAATGTTTTAGCTGGACCTCTTTTTATGTGATGTTAATAGAGTCTTTACAAAATCATGGGTTAGTTAGAAACTTTTCTTTGATGATGATGCTATTACTGGTGGGCCCAAGCTGTTCTTTTGGCATTCATCAGCTGGAGGCAAGCAGGCTATCTCAGGGGGAGTTGAGAACTTTCAGGTTATCACTTTGATTAGCTGCTGTAGGCAACTGGTGGCTACTATAATTGCCTCTGCAAGTCTAAAATGAATATACATTTCCTCTGACAAGGAAAAAGTAGGAATATATGCCTAGTGGAAGCTTTAGGTTGCTATAATGCCATGGAGATCAAATTAAAAAAGGAGAGAGAGAACCTGTTGATATAGTACTTCATTAATTAAACATCAATCTGAAAATACTATGGCATTGACAGGTTTGGGACAGGCTGCTGATACTCTTTGGCAGGGACAAATTTTCAAGTGAGTGAATGTGTAAATCTTAAGGAAGATAACAATAACATAATTGGGAGGCTGCCTCTTTAAAATACTGGTATAAGTTACAGTGCACAAAGTCAGCCTAATGATTTAAGTATTTTTAAGTAGGTATTTTAAAGTAGTTCATTTTTTAGCAGCCATCTGTAGGCAGTGCTCAGAAAAGGCTGAGAGCGGTGCAGGAGAGGAGGCAAAGTGGAGCTGAAACTTTTCACTGCTCCAATAGTCCAGGTCTGAGCTGGAAAGAAGCAGCTTGGGAATGACAGGGGAAAAATGGGAAACCAGAAGCCAGCACTGCAGCTAGGATCCAAACAGACCCTGCATTCGTCTTTTCAGTTTTGATTTACAGTAGCATCCTGTGTTGGTCTCTTATTTCTTTTCCTTCTTCAGAAACCTTCTTCTGCCTGTTTCTTTGGGAGATGCGCCAACCATCAGACCTTGGCAATGGAAAAAGTGCAGGAACTCAGCTCCTGGCAGCTCCAGGTCCTTGAAACACTCTGGGTATGTGAGCTGGTGAATGGGGGATGAGGCGTTTCAAGAGGGGGCTGGATGGCCAGCCCTGCCACCACTGAGCCAAACACCCTAGTGTGATGCCCATACTGCACTGGGGATAGCTCATGGAAGCAGACACACCAGAGGGGACCTGCCTTCCTCTCCCACAGTTGCCAGCATCACCTATCACAAGAGCTGTCTGCCTCCAGTCTGCAGGGCAAGGGGAGTCCCTGGACACCTGCAGATGAGTCAAAGCGCATGTAGGTTTTGATTTAGTCCTGGTTCATTTTGCAATTGTGTTGATGTATGTGCTGGTTTATTCATCCAGTGAAGTTGTGGCCATCCTGAAATTTACCTATCTGACCTATCCTGGTCACACTGTAGCCAGAAGTACAGAAGGATGTTGAAAAATGAATGTAGTGGGCTGTATTGTTTTCTCTTTTCCAAAAGCACAGGTCTGTAAGGGGCAATGAAGCTGCACCAGTATCACTAAGAGTGATATTTGGCCAAGTATTTCTGACTCAGGAAAGAAAAAAAAGGCTGAAGGGCACTGATATATTTTGTTGCTAAGATAGCTACCATTAGTACTTCTGGGAAAGACAGGATGAGAAATAAAAAAAAATACCTAAAATCAGCTTTGATACCATTTCTTAGGGCATTGTATCATACTGGGGAGTTATCATGTCATAGCTCTGGAACTGAACTTGGGTTATTTTACAAGGGGAAGATTTTATTAAAAGCATTATGTTATCATATAGAAAAAATTGAGTGGAGAATCCAGTCTGTATTCTTTCTTCCTCTCAGGAAAACAAGTTGGGTATTTGGAAGTCACATTCTTCAGGATAAAAGTGGTGTGTGTGCTTTTCGCACATTTTCTGCATAAATATTTTGAGGTTCCTGTAAAACAGGACAACTGCTTTTTTTATTCTTCATGAATCAGCCCCTATGTTTGAAACAAATCGTTGCAGCAACAAGGAATGACAGCATGACAGCCTAGTAGGTTATTAATGGGAGTGACAGCCTGCAAATCAGAAATCATGGCAGTGCATCTGTATGAACAGCAATTTGTGTTCAGTTGAATAACCAGGAAATCCAGAAAATCAGAAAGGATGGGGGGAGAAGATGAAATGAACAGAAACATTTTTAGATAACCCAAACTTTCTAAAGTAATTGGCATGTCAGGGGAATAGCAACAATCAAAAGTTGTTCCAGTACTTAGGTTCATTTATGTTTGTTTCAGTGCCCACGGAAGACCTAAAACTAAACACACAAAAAAAGAGAGAAAATGTAAACATGTTGAGGATTGTTATTATTTGTTATAGTGATATCATCAAGAAAATGAAATTGCAACTTAGTTAATTGCTGTTTCGTATTTTGCTAGCAGATTTTATTCACTGTGTATTCCAGATACTCAATAGTAGAGCTCAGTAAGCTGAATATTGGAAATTATCCACAAAGAAAGGTCTCTGTATAATTTATAAATGCAGGTGCTTTGCTTTTTCTACCATATTGTTCAGCCTTTTTTGTATAAGAAAACAGTTCAAAATCAAGCATATTGTTTCTCTCTTGTACACAATAGAAAGGAATGGTGCTATAAAACATGTTGGTTAGTTTTAATTTATGTAAGTTTTCAGTGTTATATGTGTTTTCAGTTTTAGTTCATATCAGTTTATGCAGAAACTCTCTGTGGACCTGTAGATGCAGTATTAAATTGCCTGTGTAGATGTTTTAAGCTATTCTACATGTTCCTAAAATTCTGATGAGTACCTGAACCCAAATTTACCATCTCACTGTTAATGGTCACTGACACCAGTCATCAAAGATTTTATAGTGAACTTCTCACTGATCATTAGCTGAGCAATGCAGTCTCAATATTTTCATGAACTGAATGAACTCAAAAAGGGTTTTAGTTGTAGTTGCATAGAAATTGCTGTAAATGACCACCTAGGATCAGAGTTTATTAAATTTCTGATTTATGCCGAAAATCTGGCCAATCTAAACCCTAAATTTGGAGGTTTCTGCAATATATTGACTTTTAATTTGTGTATCTCAATACAGATATTGCTCTTTCAATTAGTCAGTTGTTTAACCTCCCTAGTGGTACATTCCAACCATACTATTACTTGGGCAGTAAAACTTTCCTTTGATTTATGTATTAGTGAGGATTGCAAGATCTAGGATTAATAATCTCTTTTTACAGACAAGATAAAATCAGTAATCTAACACTGTTATCATACAGTGATTCCTAAAAGTGTGAAACCCTGAACAAGGCAAGTCCAAGGCAGGTCCTAGCTTCAATTCAAAGGGAAAAGGATTCTATTAACCAGGAAAAGATGTTACATGATGATCAGGTTATCCGCACCTGAAGCAAAGACTCTCAATATTCCAAAGGAAGAAAAAGTGAGAAACCACATATAATTGTATGCAGTCAGGTGTCCTGTAACCTACGCTACACCTTCCTCCCTAAATCCGTTAACTACTCCCTTCTTTACATGTCTGCTCAATGTTATTATAAAAATTACCCCCAAAATGAGAGATCTCAAAATCCATTTTGATTTGTGAGGAATCTGATGCTTGGGTTTTTGTTGTTTTTTTTCCCTAACAATTTTGTGTGTGTGGTTTTGGTTTTGGATTTTTTTTTTTTTTTTTTTTTTGCATTATCAAGCATGCAGACTTTGATTTTCATGTTCAAGCTTTATTTCTAATGGTACAGTAGCAATTTTTCATCTCTTCTTCATCAGCCTTTGTGTTTGATTTGCGTTAGAAGTTAGCATACTGCTGTGGGTAAGCCCTAGGCAGTGCTATCATTCTGTTCTTGAGAACTAAAAAAGAAGTCTACGCCTTTTTGGATCACTAAGAAATAAAATAAAATGGAACTAACTCAGAAGAAAAACCCCATTAGTTGAAAAGCTTTTTAATGTCAATACAAAATATAAACAAAACATGGTTTCTGAATGAAATATCAAGACAAATAATCCTCTTGCCCATCTGTTATACTGAAATGGCCGCTATGGCATTGTACTGTGAGTATACATGTGCCAGTAATGGATGAGATAAAAACAGACATATGCTACCAAGAGCAAATAAAAAATGTTCATAATAAGTTATGAGCTGAACCAGTATGGAGAAATATATTCAGACATGAGAGTACAATATCTGCCAATCTATGTGTAAAGCAGATATTTCCATATTGAATATAATTGTTTCAGTTGCTTTGGGCCTTCATCCCAAAGGACCACAAGAATACAACGTATCACCAGCATCAGCCTGGGTAAGATTAATTCTAAATAAAGACTTCCCCACTTGCTTTAGAAACTGCTCACGGATCTATCAAATTACCTTTGTGATTACTTGGCATTCTTGGAACAATTTCAACTTACCTGTGAAGACGTTTTAGGATTTGACCAAAATGAAAAACTACTTTGCTTTTAAGGAATAAAGAAACACAGAAAATATGGCCTTTATCTCTGAATTTTGTGGACCAGTATGTGAGATAGATTGAAGTAGACTAGAAATTGCCTCTTGCTTTTGCAAACTGAAAGATTGGGATTGACTGAAAGCCACTCTGTCTGGAAGTCCGCAGTTGTATGAAATAAATGGGTCTTCTTACTTACAGTCCTGGAAAACTTCAGTTCATCTAAAGAATAACTAAAACAAAGATGGTGACACAGAGGTTCCTTCATGCTCTGCTGCCAGTGAGCCTCATTTTACCCTCTAGAGTAGAGCTGGTTGAAAAAATGGTATTTCCTACAGGAAATTCCAAGAACTTAACATATGGATTCACTCCAAATTGAAACAAGTCCAAATCTCAGAATTTTTCACAAAATGAAACTTTTGAAAGTATTTCATATTGGTTACATTGATATAATGCAAGTTTCACATTAAAATCTCCAAAGTCACCAGCACTTTGAACCATAGAGAATTACACAGAGCTGAGAGTATATTTCCTGAGTACCTTTACACACAATGCTTCATTTAATCCCTGGCCCAATTTTAAAGTAGACCTATCCTATACAGTTAAAATGACACTGCAGAGAAGGTGTAGTGAGGAGCACTGTGTACAAACAGACAACATCTGCAGCAGCCAGTTTGGCTTCTTCATGCCATTAAACTGGGGAATCAGTTTTGTAGTACATAGACTGGTTCTTCCACAGTGACTGAACTCTTGAGCAGTAGACAGCTTCACCAGATTTGTACAACAAAGTGTTAGGTAATCTCAGGAGGCCTTCACTACCTGCAAGGTAAGCTTTCCTGTCAGCTCCCTGTGCTGTCCTCTGTGCCGTGCCCAACTGCACATCATGTCTCCTCATCGATTCTCATTCTGTTGTGGAGAAACCAATACCAGCTGGAAACTCAGCATGCTGAGAATGGTGCTTTCTTTTCCGTCTCCTACTGTGTCACCATTTCCTCATCATGTACATTCATATTTTCTATCTTTTCCCCTTCGCAATATATTAAAATAATGAAATCTGTGGGGAAAATATAGTTTTTCAGTATCTGATAATATTTAGCACTTCAAAGTAGGCTCTTGTGTGTTCCTAACAATGCAGAAATACAGGGATTGCTTCTGATCTGAAAACATGGTGAAGTTGGTGAGTAAAACTGTGTCCAAATTTTGCTGGAAAGGGTTAAGTATATTTTATTTTTCAGGAATGCAGTGCTTTATAACACTAAGCATATAAAACAAGTGTTAATTAATTGTTTAATTCAACTTTTCTTCTATCTATAGTGTACATTATAATGTCCTTTATGTTATGGACTAGTCTTCAGAGACTGATGGGGGGATGAAAGAAAGAATGAATCTAGCTAAGCACTCATCTGTTGTAGGGGTATGCTCAGAACAAAAGATACCACACTGAAACCTGTCAGCATCAAGGTTTCTCCGAGGAAAACCAGACTCTACAGATAATATTTGAGTTCTAGCAGGAAGAAAACTTAATCTGGCAATTGGTGATTAAATAGTGCCATGTCCTTCTTCCTGAGGAATCCATGAATGCAAGTTCAGGCAATTCCTTCTCTGTGGTTCTGCCAAATAATCCATACCAAGGATTTACTTTGCTTACTTTGTTTTGGGTAAATCTTTGGTAGAATAAGCTGCTACACTCAGCTTGAGATTAGTTCTCAGAACTGGTATTGAACCTGAACCAAAACCACAGAGCAGAATAATACAGATCGCTTTTGACTATTTAGATTCATGTCTGCTGATGAGCTCTGGATTGTGTCATTCATTTTAAGTAAAAGATCAGGTCCAATAAAAATGCCATGGGGGGTTTGGGGAGGTTTTTGTTTGGTTTTTTTTTTTTTTTTTTTTTTTTAAACAAGAACTCAAAATTTCTTAATTGTATGTTTTCCCCAACATATTTTTGGACTCCCCATCTAGAATTGTCTTGTGTTGTCCTTTCTGCCTTTACCATGACAGAGATATTGAAATAGACAAGGTTTACTTATATTCAGATTTGCTATGAGCAATGGAATTATGACAAATTTGCATCCAAAATCAAGCAATTAGTTTGGGAGGAATGAAAGATTAATCATGGGAAGGAAGATGAGATGGAGATGAGTCTACTAGATAAATTACTCCAGATTTTTGACAGTATCTATTGGTGAATGATAGAAAACACCAGATTCATGGTTCTCCTGTGGAAGAACTATGTGGCATCTACAATGCATTTGTTGCAGAAATAGTCAGATTCTCTACTCATTCCTGTGTTCCTCCAGCATAAAGCAAACGACCTCCTCAAGGGCATGGCTGGATTTCATTGTGCTCAGAAACTTCATGATAAATGCCTACAAATTGTTGTCAGAAGATATAATTTCAGAAATCCTTCAGCCATTTTGACCTGGTTTAGCATGTAAAAAGACAGAGGGCTTTGAAGTCCTAACCACTTTTCTGATTAGCCAACACCCACTGCTTGCACTAATACATGCATTTGTAGTTGAGAATCTGCTTTATTGTATTCCATACCTTTCAGTGCTGCATAAATGAGCAGCTTCATGACTGCAAAGAACTCCTGAGACATCTCCTAATGGTTCCTCTTGTTGCAGGGAGGAAAAAGAATCCATTTGTGAGGACACTAATTAATTGTATGGTCCTATCTCACACTCCAACAAGGGCTTCTTGTGATATATTGTTCAAGTAATTTAGACCCTGTTCACGGAAAGTTTTTGCTGACTATAGTGGTGCACCTTGGTGGAACCTGATTTCTGAGTCAAAACTGATTTAGAGGCCTGTGGATGCCAAAATTTTAATCGGTAAAATTCTCATGAAGTCCAGAATTCTACTCCTGTGCATAAATAGAAGTACCATCATTTTAGCAGAAGTTAAGAATGAAGTGGTTTGATATTTCTTTGATGCCTGGGTCTATCTGGGATCTAAATACTGTGATGAAATCTCCAATGGATCTGGTATAGTAGACTTATTCTGAGCTTGTCTTGGCAACTATCTAGCTGAGTTCAATAAAAAAATACAACATCATTGAATGATCATACACATTCTCCATTCCTTCAATGTAATTGTAATTGGGGCACTCACTGCAGATGCAGAAGACCTACTTTCAATTCCTTCCTCAGCTTCAGGAAGTATTTACCTTTGTTTTTCATGTTTTAGCAGTAAGAGGCGTGATATGTTAAATACTGGCTTTCAAGATCTGA
>JAOEHX010047029.1:0-20501 GCA_025448015.1 Bolborhynchus lineola
AAACAAAATGCTGGGTATTTTCTGTCTGTAGCTTTAAAATATGTCAGTATGGATGAAAAGGAGTGCATAAACAGAAGAAGACTGAGCAGCTCTCTTGAGAGCAAACTGCTAATTTCTACTAAATACCTTCACTGATAGGAGCTTTGCAAAAAAATAGAAAACCAGAGTAAAGCGTCTGAGATGTATTTTAACTAGAGAGAAAAGAAGTAGGTTTCATTAGCAAAACAGCTGTCAATACAACTAAAGCCAACTTAACTGTGTTCAAATTGGATGGTGCCTAATACAAGTCTGCTTTTGCCAATCAGTGAATGCTATTCAATCACAATTATACAAGAGGGATGTGGACCAGCTCAAGAGAGTCCAAAGAAGGCCACAGAGATGCTGTGAGGGCTGCAGCTGGAGACAGAGCTGGGCCTGTTCAGCCTGGAGAAGACTCCTTAAGGGGAGACAGGGCAGCTCTCAGTGCCTAAGGAGGCTGCAAAAAACCTGGAGAGGGGCTTTGGACAATGGTGCATGGGGACACGACAAGGGGTAATGGATTTAAACTGAAACAGGGGAAGTTCAGATTAGATATAAGGAAGAAGTTCCTCCCTGTAAGGGTGGTGAGGCTTTGGCACAGGTTGCCAGAGAAGCTGTGGCTGCCCCATTCCTGGCAGTGTTCAAGGCCAGGTTGGACAAGGCTTGGAGCAACCTGGTCTACTGGAAGGTGTCCCTGCCTATGCAGGGGGTTGGAACTGGATGAGCTCTAAGATCTCTTAATTTCTGTGCTAAAATGCATTTAGTTCTGACTTGAAGTTTTAGTTCTTTGCAAAGGAATACGTTTAGCACTTCCCTGTAATCTTCAGTGGTATATACAGATGTAAAAAAGTCATAATCCTTGTAGTCTGAAAAAAACAAGTATGACCCAAATGCATCCAAGTGGGGCAGGAACAAGAAGACACAGAAAAATACAAATATATCTTTCCATACCTCAATATGAAATAAAAAAAAAAAAAAATAGATGCAATTCACGTAGAAATTTTGCTTGGGAATAGTACAAATCTTCTGTTTTACACATTGCTCCACCTTGTACCAGAACATCCATTCTAAAATTAGTTACGTAGAACAAAACTAAGCTAGACCCCCAGCAAGTGTAGTTCCCCAATTTATATCTGTTGCCTTTATGTAATTCATGGCAAGTGGCATTTCAACTAATTATTTTGACAATATACTCTTTTAAAGATTTTGTACTAAGACACTGTATTTGTTCAATGACTTTTACACAAAGGCAAGTCATATTTTGGGTTTTATATTGTTGGTCCACAGTATCTTCATTCAGATTCTGACTTCCCTTCTTGTCCCCTACCCAACTCTGTACACCAAAGGGTATGAAGTTTCTCTGGAAAATCAATTTCCGTGTGCTTACTAGTAAGTGAGTTAATTATTTTTATTCTCTTCTGTAGGTGTTTTGTTGGATTCTTCTACATGCTTTGTTGAGCCGCTCTATCCCTTTAATGATGGGGAAGAATAGAATTAGTAGCAAGCTACTTCTGCTTCTCTCCAGTTTTAAACTAAACTATGGCATAAATCTCTCTTTCACAAGTACCTCATGTGGTTTGTGCAGCAAGTACTTATATAACAACATTTTCTCTCACCTTTCTTATCATGTTGTGTGACAGGAAAAAACAATAAAATTAGGAGACAGTTTTGTCAGCAGGGCACATAAATGCCTGAACCAACAATCAGGATCAAGAAGGAAGATGCCTGTGCATACTCTTTTACGATTAGAACCCAAAATCACAGTTTGTGTGGATAGAAAAGGAGATCATTATTATCACCTTCTTAATTCATGCTACTTTTTAGTATAATTTCAAAATAGAATCAAAATGTGTAAGTCAAAAAGAGAAATAAAAAGGAAGTTCTGTTTCTGTGAATCCCTTAAAAAACATGTGATTGTGAAGAAAAATGACCTTCTGATCATGACTGTTTTCTCATTAGTGTTAGTACTTTCTAATTCCATACTCATATTTACAGCTTTGCAAGATTTTTTAAGAACCTCGTTAATGGCTTTTCAAGCACAATAGTGTGTGACTTTGCCTTCTGGAGAATGTAGTAAGAAAATTATCATTTTCAACAGCAGAAATATGGGGACTTCTGCAGTCAAAGATTTTAGCGGACATGCTCATCTGTGGTATAGATTCATCCTGATCAGAGCATTACTCATTAACATGGTGCTGTGAATAGGTGCAGGTCTGGACAACCTTCTGTGCACAAGTTTTGAACATTTCCAAAGGTTTTGCTAAAGTCTTCTATGATATTCATTTTGTATTTTATATGTGATGTGGTTACCATAAACACATAGAATCACAGAATAGTTAGGATTGGAAAGGACCTTAAGATCATCTAGTTCCAGCCCCCCTGCCATGGGCAGGGACACTTTAATGTATTGCATGTTTTCCAGTCAGTATTATGTCTCTGACAGTGAACAATACTTGGTGTTTCAGGAAAGGGAAAGTAAATGATAATGTATTAATTTGTGACCTAAATCATGAGATCTGGCAATTCACATTAGTGTCATACCAGTGCTCTTACTTCTCATAAAGTCCAATTCTAGCAAAATCCCTTCTGACAGTAAATATCTGTGTTGAGTACAGTTTGATTTCTCCACTGGCTTACATTCTGAAAGATCATAGAATCATAGAATGGTTTGGGTTGGAAGGGTCCTTAAAGCTCATCCAGTTCCAACCCCTTGCTA
This sequence comes from Bolborhynchus lineola, assembly GCA_025448015.1. NCBI lineage: Eukaryota > Metazoa > Chordata > Aves > Psittaciformes > Psittacidae > Bolborhynchus > Bolborhynchus lineola. The sequence goes on from JAOEHX010047029.1 coordinate 2,735, forward strand.
TGTGCAGGGATACCTTCCACTAGACCAGGTTGCTCCAAGCCCTATCCAACCTGGCCTTGAGCACGGCCAGGGATGGGGCAGCCACAGCTTCTCTGGGCAAAATGTGCCAGTGTTTCACTACCTGTGTTCAACCAAATAGGCTGGTGAAAGGCAGTGTGATGAACTGGTTGGTTTTAGAGACTGGCTTATGGTGCAGAATCTAATACTCAGAGTTGCTTTTGCTTGTTTGATTACAACAGTGAAATCTCAAAGCCATAGACTGCAAAAGAAAAACTTATTTTTGTAAGGCAGTTTTAAGCAATTCTCTGTGCGAACGCCCAGAGAAAGTGAAATGCCTCAGCAGGGTGCTAACTTTGAAGCCTAAAAAAACAATTAATAAGTTATTCACTCACAGTACTGTTACTTTCTGTACCAAAATCGTCCTTGCTTATTCTAGATACCCTTCGCTATCATCTACCTGATCCTTGGCTTGCAAAGTGTCTTGGGCGAGGACCATTACCTGGCTGTCCTATATGCAGTAACTCTCAAACCTAGGAAATGTTGCAGTAAGTGTGAATGAAAGTGGGAACAGTGCAGTAATAAAGACAAGAGTTTAAGAGTAGGGTTTTTTTCTTCACTTAGTTGTTATGGGGTATCTAGTCATCCATTCTCCCTCTTTAACCTAGAAGAGAGCAGTTCTTGTCTTACTACAGGCTACAGATGCAATCATGTCAATAGATTAAAGTCTGTTGTTATTAAGGCTAGAGGTAAATGAGATTAAGCATACCAAATGCAAGTTTCAGAGCTGCTGTTTGCAGGTTTTTTTTAACAAGGATGACTGCATTAGGAATGCTAGTGTAGTTTATCAGGAGTAGTTCACCACAGTGCGTGAAGAGTGAACAGATGAAATTGCTAAAGCTTGTGAGAACTATTTGTTTCTCTATGTTATGCTACCTAGAAGTGGCAGTCAATTACCTCAAGATAGAACTTTGAAAAATGTGATTAAATGTAAGAGGTTGAGGTTAAAATGCAGAAGGATCTTATGTTCAACTCAAGGAATAATTAAATCCTCGTAAATTCAGTGATAACAGAAAACATCAGACTAGTTTTATTTCCATTTGCATTTATAAATAGCTGTTGCAGGAAAGTGACCTCTAGATGGCCATCTGTATGTATATCTGTAGTATGCCTCTCCTCATTATCATTTCAGAAAATACTAGCCTAGCACATTGCATATATTCAAAATTAGCTTCTAATTCAGAATCAGACTGCTGTATGCAGAAAAGTTACTGGCAACAGAGAACCCCCCACACTCATCTCTCCAGTATTGATGCAACTGCATTTATAATCTTGTGGGTTGTGTTGTGTGTATGATACAATCCATTGGATCCCATTTCATTGCTGTTAGTATATATAATGTGTTTCCTTCCTGCCTGTCTGTTTCTCTCTCTATCTATCTTCCATTCCATTTTGTTATGGCAACAGATAGCAATTTAAAATATTCAGGGTATAAGAGAACAATCCAGTGATACTTCAGACACAAGAGCACTCCATATTTGTAGATCTTGTCTCACATTCCTGTCTCCTGCATTACCAAACGTTCTTACCTCAAAGAGTTCAGGATAAAATCCAAACTCTGCTTCATCTCTTCTGCACTGTAAATGTATACACTTTTTATATAAGGATAAAATTCTTAACAGATTTGCTTCCTTGTAAAGGTAAGCATCAAAACTCCACAATTACTGGAGGAAATAACAGGAAATTGAGATTTCAGGCTGCTATCTCAGTCACAAATGCTCACTTCAAATATTCATGAGTCTATGAGGCAGATAAATTGTTCTGCTATGTTATAAAACAAATCTTTGATCTTTCTTGTATGTATGCATGCAACAAACATTTACTGTCACTTTGTGACCTAGGCAAGATTATTCATTTCCACTTCAACCAGCTGTTTCAAGCTATTTTTGAACATTTCATTTACCAGAGGAAATGCACATTTTCCTTTTTACATTAAAAAAAACCCACCAAACTGGGTCATGGAGTGATTTTTACAGTCATAACTTTTCGTTTGGTTGCTTGGATTCTCTTCACTTGAATGAAAGGCGTGTTATGGGAAGCATAAAAGTCCTTGACTCTGTCTTTCTAAGCCCAGGCATGAGTGCTGCTTACCTTTTCCAACTGTTCTTTCTTTGCTTTTTTTTTTTTTTTTCTGCGATGTTTTGACTGGAACTTCTGTGCTTCCGCTGAATCTCTGTTCCTTTTGGGACTCAAGGTGACATGAAATAGTGGTTGCAATGCTTCCAGGTAAGAGCATGAGCCGGTGTCTGAAACTCTCATGCCCAACTCTGAGGAATCCAACGTGAATACTGTGATTCATGGTATAGAACATGCCAAATGAAAATGAGTTGCCTGTCATTAACATCTTGTGACATTGCACTGCTCTGAGATAAAGCAAGTCAGCTGTATCCCTGTCCAGTGTTCATAAGAACATGGGTTCTAATGAACTTATCATTGTAGATCTTAATCATAATGTAGACCTGAAATGAACCTATTGTTGTAAACAGAAATGGGTAGTAAATGGAGAGTATGAGGTGGTTCCAGCTGGAGGCCCCCCTTCCTGACCCAGCAGACATACAGTTCTGAAGCACAGAACGGTCATGAGGAGGCTCAGTTGGTGCAGTGAAGGCTGAATAGATTGGGATTTAAAATCCCTATTTTCACACTTTGTTTAGATATCAAGGGATGGGGAGTATGTGAGTTGTAGAAGTCCCTTTCAACCTTGCAGGTTGGAATAGATGATCTTTAAAGATCCCTTCCAACACAAATTTTTAATCTGTGACTTGCAAAAGTGGCCACTGCCCTTGTGTGTCCTTCAGAAGTATTTCCATCTTTCTTACAGGAAGATTATTTTGCCAAAAAAAATAAAAGTAGTATTTTTATTTTTTTTTAACTTCACACAACCAGTTCAGCTGAATTTCACCCCTAACCTGAGGCACAATTTTATCAACCTCCCTGTGGGTTTCCCTTTCCATGATTTTGGAACAGCAACTTGTTATTTTCTTACATAATTCAGTCCCATGTTTTACCAGAATATGTTTTCTTTCATTTGTTAAAAAAGTTCAAGGCCAGTGTGCCTCTGGATTGCTAAAGCCTGGGGAGGTCAACCTGGCAATGTAGCATGCCTGAGTCTGATCAATCTGACCTGGCCAGTGGCATGTGCTTACTCCTTTCCATCCCTGAGAACTGGTAACTCTGTTGCCCTAAAGATAGCCATTTGAGTGTCTTCAGCATTTATTGTCAGGATTTTGTCAAGCCTGCTTCTCTTTTGTGCTTTAGTGTACAAACAAGGCCAAAAATGTCAGAAGGAGAGTCCTTTTAGAAGAAGTATTTTCACATCTGGAGAAGAGAAGCTGTGTGAAGACCTCAGAGCAGCCTTCCAGTATCTGAAGGGGCCTACAAGGATCCTGAAGAGGGACTCTTCATCAGGGGCTGTAGCAACAGGACAAGGTGTAATGGGTTCAAACTGAAACAGGGGAAGTTCAGATTAGATATAAGGAAGAAGTTCCTCCCTGTAAGGGTGGTGAGGCTCTGGCACAGATTGCCAGAGAAGCTGTGGCTGCCCCATTCCTAGCAGTGTTTAAGGCCAGGATGAATGGGGCTTGGAGCAACCTGGTCTAGTGGAAGTATCCCTCTCCGTGGCAGGAGTGTTGGTTCTAGCAGTGACAAGTGGCCTGTTCTTGCTCACCATTTTTTCCCAGAGGCTTGTCTGAGCACTTAAATGTGTGTAGCTCATGAGCAGTGAAGCTTAGAATGACGGAAAAGGCAGCCAGGAGCAGGTTGTCACCATTGGAATGATTTTTCTAGCCTTAAGCCTGCTGCTAGAAGGCCATCTTGAGAAAAATAGCATTCAAGAGTAGGTGAAGGGCCAGATAAGTGGACCTTGTTGACATCCTATGACCTCCTAGCTCATATATTCTATCAGTTATAGGATGAGCATGTCCAGTGTTAGAATAGGTGCTCGTTTCCTGGTCAGCACAGAATTTATTTCTTAATCAGGTGTTCCCTTCAGTTCCTGTTTAAGTCTTTGAGGACAGCTAACAAATAGAATTAAAAATATCTCTCTCCCATTGGAAATTTTGATATTTTTACATTTGTTTTAATAAAAAAACAAGCTGAAATGATGAAATACCAGAATTTCTTGTGAAACACGTTTTTTACAAATTTTAATTTGATAATGTTGATACATCCGCTTTCCACATAACATTAAGCTGAGCTGCTATGTTAATCTAACTGGAAATCAGGGGCCTATGGACATGGGGTCAGAAACAGATTTTCCCCAGAAGCACTGTGACTACTTAGGTCAGTAAAGAGTCTGAAGGTAGACTGATGCCAAACCAAACATTATAGTTTGTTTTTATGATAGAGAAGTGATCACTTTACAAAGCTTACTGGAAATGTTATCTTGTGAAAGCCTACATTTTCCATTAAATCATCAGTGTTATGTAAAACTGGCCATTACTCCTGACAATTATCAGTTCCTAACTGAAGAAGTCATTTATGTATGATCACCTTACTAGCTTGTTCATAAGTCTATGGGTGTGGAGCCATGTAGTGTGCTATGTGCTGATTTTGGATTACCCAGTAGGCTGCAGAAATGTTTGAGAATGAGATGCAAAGTTGAGTGTCAGTGAAGGATAATGCACAGGGACAAATGAGCTAACAATTGCAAGTTCAAAAGAAACAAGACAGTCTCTATATTCATTCAACACTTTACTACAAATGTCAGTTGGACTTTTTTGTTGTAATTGTACTTTTCTTTTTTCTTGACAATTTTCCAGGTGTCCTCACATTATTCTTACAACCTCATAAGAGGGGAAAACATGCTAGTCATAGCTAACTAGCCACTAATCCTAATGTAAAACTAAGTTTCTTCTAGACCAGTCCCACTGAATACGTACCTGCTTGATGTCAAGCAGCTGTGTAAATTCTTTGAAACTTGGGGACCATAAATGGATTTTTACTAGTAGATCAGTAGCTCCTGCTCCATGATTGTGTTTGTCCCTTAATGTTAAAAAGGGCTTGTTGCCTGTGATTCTTTAATTTTAGAGCTCATTGCAGAGGTATGTACACTGAAAAAGCATGTTTAATTGATGTGTGAAAAATGATTGTTATATGATAAATTCCTACTCCTATTTCTTTTGTGTGATCTTGCCTATACAAAGTCCATTTGTCTGTGGAGGGAAAGGGAAAGAGAGAGAGAGGACAGGAAGAGGAAAAGAGAGAGGAGACCAAGGCAGAGAGAGAGAGGAGAAGAAAGAAGAAAAAAGTTAGGAAAGGAAAAGAAGGAGAAGGGGAAGGAGAAATAAAAGGGGAAATTAAGTTAGATGAGGTGAATATAAAGTGTGTAGTAAAGAGTCTTAAAGTCATCATGACAGCTAATCTTACATTCTCTGAAATATTTTGTGCTTGTCACTTATGCCTTTGCCTTAAATAACAATACTGTGAACACAGAAGTGAATACACAAATGCAACCAATGGGTTAATCTTCCAGGTTGGGAAAGTGTTTAAATACCCTGGCTGTGTAAATGTCATTTTTTAGTGAGGTATGCAGAAACTGTCTTTAAACAAATGAGGCTATTGCTAGATATGAGAATTCAAATGGGAAGTATTATTTGATAGTTAGAATAAAGTGGTCTGTATGGTGAGGAATAAATTGGGCTGCTTCAGAGTGACTGAGCAGAGAAAACAGGAGATGATGTGAATGTGGAAATGGTAATTTGCAATGGGCCTTGTAACACCTGTAGCACATATATGAACAGTGCGAACGTGGTAGGGTGGTTCTACCTTGTTTAATAAAAGATGTGCTTCAGGCATTTGTCTGACAGAGCCTTGTGCAACTAAAAGAGTTTGCTGACTTCTGCTCTACTGTTGTATTCAGGTCAGGTTGTTTAAACAGTTTAAATAGTTAAACAGTCAGATTTCTTGTGAGCGGAGAACATGCATCTTTAGCCAAATTTCTGAAAACAGCAATTCTGGCCTCTGGTTTTGTGACATCCTTTGCACTGTTTAATTTGACAGTTAGAAATGAAATCTTGTGAAATTGGTGACTTTGAAAAAAAATATACAGCAATATATTTGAAGGCATAATTCATAAGGTTGGAAGATGGAGACCTGATTTAGTTGCCAAAAATAGAAGTGAATGAAAGAGGTTTATCTGTCTTTGCCAGTGCTACAATATTAACAAGCTCAACAGCTTCCTTTGAAGTACCTGTGAGTTTATTTGGGAGTGAGAAGCTGAGTGAAACAGCAAATATTTCAGTGTCACTGAACATGTAACGAAGAAAGCCACTGTGATGGCCAAGCTTTTGTCTGCAGATATCTTTTTCTTCAACAGATGATGGCCTGAGCAGCCAGCTAGACTTAAAGTAGATGCAGATTTTTCAAAAGTCAAGAGTTGTGAACCTGAAGATTAGTTTTGGCATCTTACTGAAATAGTTTTATTGATGAGGTGATGCTCCAGATACTTCAGAGACTGGTTCCATCTTGTCTTTCATCCACAGGAAATGAATCATTGGAGAAATTGAACACATGGAATTATGACAATGATTGCATCAGTACCAAGGTGGTGCTCTCACACACAAAAGATAAAAAAATCTGGCAGAGGGCTCTCTGCCAACTGTGGCAGCCTGTATCCTTCTCTGAGCTGCCGATGGAGAAGGAAACTGGATTTGTAGTGCTTAATTGTGGGTTGTTCTTTCATGAATTTTGGACTTTTAAGTTGCTTACAGCCTCTTCTACAGCTTGAGTTGCAGTTATCTTTGGGAAACAATAGGGAAACAAGGTCCAAAATACCTTTCCTGATACAGATTCATCCTGTTTTCTAGGTGTTAGATCCTAGAAGGTTTTTCAGCTCAGTGTTACTTCTCTTAAATATGTTTCCACTCACCGTATCTGTCAGAGTATTGTCTTTAATAACCTGGATTTAATATTGTTGAATTCTGTGCTACTTCACACCAATGCCACCAGATCAGAACAACAGGTTTTCTCACATTTACACTCACATTGCTGGAGAGTAAATGATAACATATTTAAGGCCTTAGTGCAAGTTTCTTTCTAATCTTCTCACACTTTCTTAGGAATGAGCTATATTTAAAGCTGCATTAAATCTTAATTTTTTGTGACCTTTTCCTTCTATCATTATTTTCTATCTGGCTTTAGTTAATCTTTGGACAGTTCTTTGGAAGAGCAAGCACCAAGTCTTGTTTTTCCTTTCCTTCTATGTGAGGGGGAAAAGCCTGACATCCCTATACATAAAGATGAATGAATGACTTATAAATAGTTTGAGCAATGACTGCTGCTGCTTTATCATTCAGTTATATCCTTTGCATTGGCCAATATGGAATTGCAGGGAGCATTGTATATAAAAAGAGCCATGTACCTTTATTTTCTTTAAGCATCAGAGGATCTAACTGCTAGGTATAAATGCACAGAAATGCAAAGAATTGCATAAAGACAGAATACTTCCTAGACGACTTGCTCAGCCTTACTGGCTTGTCATTCCTGTGGAACGGCAAACCCACTATCATTCAGGTAGATAGCACATCAGTCCTACTGACCACAGTGCACACACCAATATACAACTCATTGTGTCTACTCTACAGGTGAGCAAAGGGGGATATCAGGATGACATTAGTAGGAAAAATTAACATGACTGAGTGTTGAGCACTTCTGTTCACATGGCTTGAGTATTTTTTATGATGGACAAGAATGAGAAGCTACTTTTGAAAACTGATTTAGCACTTGGCCTAAGACTTTCTGTACTATCATCTTTTCCTCTCTCCTTAAATAAGGAGATGTACTTTGGTGGGAACCTTACAAAATCCACACTGTGTTTTTAACACCACCAAGCTTTCTTATGCAGGAGTAAATATTAGTTACTGAACATTAACAATGTCAAAGGAATTTTCTTTGTGATTAATAGTGTGGCAGGGGATAACAACAGGAGCATTAATAGTTTGCTGCTTGTTATCAGGGATTGCTGTTTTATTTGTACAGAATGGCAGTTCATCAGAAAACAACCTGGGCAGCATTTACTGACAGTGCTCCAGAAAACATGTCCTCATGATAAGCAAACTATAAGTATGATGGGCTTTTCTAGTCGGATAGATTGTAGGACTTTGCTGGCCAGCATGCAGAGGAAGAAGGTTTCTTAGAGGACTCCGATGAAGCAACATGTCCTATGCTGCCTCAAAATCAGATTTAGGAGTCTGTCACACCATAGTCATCATCACCACTGATTTTGAAACCATCAGTTCTCTTATACTAGGAAGTTTTTATTGTATCTGTTGCAGAAAGTAGCTTTCCAGTGTTTTGGGATTTTAAAAGAAAACTTAGGAATATACATTTTCCCAAATTCTGCTTCGTCTGCTTTTTTTATCGCATCAAGTAGAATCTTTCTGGCAAACATAGTACTCAGATCTTCCACAGGGGGTTTCATGGAATATCTAATACAATTCTAAGAAATGTAAGGCCTTGACATCAATGTCATGCATAGAAACACACAGCTCATTGGCTTCTTCAGGCTCATTTAATAATGCCATGTTTCTTACACATTTGCCATAGTCTTCTTTGATAGCTACTACAAGCCCTTAGGTACCAGCTGGATCTCACTTAGGAGGCTGTACTTGCCAATTTTTTATGGAAAAGACTCCATTTCAATAAGCTGGAAAAGCCTGCTTCCCCTCTCCCAAAAAACGTGATTAATTGGCCATGCTTTGTTATGGCAACATGTGGACATGGAAGAGAGCAGAAGCTGCAGAGAAGGAAGTGCACCTTGTAGAAATAATTCCAACCTTTGGTGCTTTACATGCCATGAAGGAAAACAAAGGAGTAAATTTGTACACACAAATTACACAGACTCTTGAAGTAGCTTGGTAAGATGGTTGCAGACATACGGCCTCAAGCTGTGCCGGGGAAGGTTTAGACTGGAAATTAGGAAATATTTCCTCCCCAAAGCATTATCAGGCATTCGAACAGGCTGTCCAGGGCAGTGGTGGAGTCACCATTCTTGGAAGCATTCACAAACCATATAGACAAGGCCCTCAGTGACCTGGATTTGTGCTGGCCTTGACAGTGCTGGGGTAAAGGTTGGGCTTGATGATCTTGAAGATCTCTTCCAACCTGGTTGGTTCTATGATTCTATAAGGATTTTATTTTCTTTCCATAAGTTAAAAGCTATCCAGATGATCTCTTGTCTCTGCTTAAGTGTCTTCTGTTAGAAAGCAGAGCAGCACATGACAGAGGATCCTTCCCAGGAATGGGAAGTCTGGCAGCATAGGAAGTCACACATAATGCTGTTTTCCATACCTGTATCTTGTAAACAGTCATTTTTTACCATAAATTGATAAAAAAAGTACATTCACTGAGCAGTCTTGCCATGCCTTGAAGGGTATGTGTTAGGAAAGTTCCTAAGGAAGTCCGCAGAACTTATCTGCAGACTCTACTAAGGGAAAATGATAACAGAATTATGGCTTGGTTTGCTTACCTGGTCATAATTTAATCCTTGTGGTAGTTTTATGGGAGCGATGTGGTCTAATTCCTTAATCAGTCTCTAAAATTTTGTGTTTATGGTACACTGACCCCATTTCTCTGACAAGAATTATAGAATCCCAGACTGGGTTGGTTTGGAAGAGACCTTAAAGCTCATCCAATCCCCTGCCACAGGAAGGGACACCTCCCTCTAGACCAGGTTGCTCCAAGCCCTGTCCAACTTGGCCTTGAACATTGCCAAGGATGGGGCAGCCACAGCTTCTCTGGGCAACCTGTGCCAGAGCCTCACTACCCTCACAGGGAAGAACTTCTGCCTCAGATCTCGTCTCAATCTCCACTCTGTCAGGTTAAAGTCATTCCCCCTTGTCCTGTCTCTACAGGCCCTTGTCAAAAGCCCCTCTCCAGGTTTCTCGTAGCCCCTTTAGGCACTGGAAGCTGCTCTAAGGTCTCCCCGGAGCCTTCTCTTCTCCAGCCTGAACAAGCCTACCTCTCTCAACCTGTCTTCATAGGAAACATGCACCAGCCCTCGCAGCATCTTTGTGGCCCTCTTCTAGGGTCTCTTCAACAGGTCCATGTCCTTCTTAGGCTGGATCTCCAAAGCGGAGTGCAGTACTCCAGGTAGGGTCTCACAAGAGAGACCTTTTGCCCTTAATGAAGCCGTGTTGGCTGTCACCAGTCACCTATTTATTTTCCAGGTAAATTAGCATAGTTTCCAGGAGCATCTGCTTCATAATCTTGCTGGGCACCTAGGTGAGACTGGCCTATAGTTCCAAGTCTTCCTTTTTTCCCTGTTTAGAAATGAGGGCTATGTTTTCTCTTTTCTGCTCATGGGGAACTTCCCTGGATTACATGACTTCTCAAACGTGATGGATAGTGGATTGGCCACTTCATCTGCCAGTTCCCTCAGGAACCATTTTATCAGATCCCATAGACCTTCAGGTTCCTTAGGTAGACTTTCTTCCATCTAAGGGGAACCCGATCTTCTCCTACAGCAGGTGGTTCTTTATTCTCCCAGTCCCTGCCTTTGCCTTCTGTCACTTGAAGAGTGTAGCTGGAGCTCTTGCTAGTGAAGACCGAGACAGAAAAGTCATTAAGTACCTCAGCCTTCTCCATGTCCTGGCTAACCAGCAATCCCGCTTCCTTCCTGAGAGGCCCCATATTTTCCTCATCTTCCTTTTATCACTGAAATACCGATAGAAGCTTTTCTTGTTGCCCTTTATATCCTTGGCCAGATTTAATTTTATTACAGCTTTATCTTTCCTAGCCTGAAACCTCACTGCTTAGACAGTTTCTCTGTATTCCTCCCAGGCTGCCTGTCCTTGTTTCCACCCTCTGTAGGCTTCCGTTGGGTGTTGGAGTTTGTCCAGGAGCTCCTTGTTCATCCATGCAGGCTTTCAGGCATTTCTGACTGACTTCCTCTTTGTTGAGATTCATTGCTTCTGAGCTTGGAGAAGCTGATTCTTGAATATTAGCCAGCTTGCTTATGCTGCTTCTGAAGGTAACTGTTTTACTGGAAGTTACCTTCCAGGAATCAAATAGTACAACTGTTATTCCTGTAAGATAAATTACAATAATGTGAACACCTTACAGACCCAGCTCTCTATCAGTACAGATACTGCAGCAGTTGTCAGAGCATAATTATATTAACTATATAATTCAGAAGTTGTTTCTCTATATGTCTTTTACTTCTATAGGACTGTCACATTTACTCTGTGATACTGCAACAGACTTAATAAAAACTTCCTTTTCTCACCCTAGGGAAGCTAAACCCCATGTTCTATAGTTGCAGATATTTACATACAAACCTTCCTCAGCCTCTCTGATTTAAAAATCTGACATGAGAAATCTCCTCTGATATCATTTTCTGAAACTTTAGTCCTAAACCATTTATTTCTTATTCTTTTTACATCCTGTGTTTGTAGTAACTGACAATACTAAAATTATAGTATATGAAAAGTTAAACTGCATTTTAAAATATGCATAAGAATACCTAATGTGTTGAAGGCAGCCTCAGGAAGTCATCTGTGCCCCTGTTTATCAAATCAGTTAGCGACTTTGACACTTCAGCTGCTAAAGGGGTGACCTCTTGTCTCATTTTGATGGTTTCTATTAATTGGAATTGATGTGAACAAAAGATGCTCACACCTGTGTTAAATTTGGACACACATTGCTTAGACTGTGTTCTCAAATGGAGACAAAGTCTGTGCCCTATTTTTTTCTATTAATGGTGGTATTTTTGATCCCCTAACTGTAGCCAAGAATAGGGGACTGGAGGCACTGCATAGGCTGCCCAAAGAAGCTGTGGCTGCCCCATCCCTGGCAGTGTTCAAGACCAGGTTGGTCGGGGCTTGTAGCAACATGGTCTAGTGGAAGGTGCCCCTGCCCATGGCAGGGGGTTGGAACTGGACGAGCTTTAGGGTCCCTTCCAACACAAACCAGTCTGGGATTCTATGATTTGGAACCTGGATCCTTTATACTTTTATATGAAATATGCTCTATTGTCCATCTTGTTTATAAAACAGAGCTAATGAGCTCTGTCAAAACTGAGTTATACAGATTAACAAAGCATAAAGTGTCATGCTCTGGTAAATGACAGTGGTAAAATAAACTGGCTTTTTATTGATATTCCAAAATATCTGTTAAGCAGGAAAATGAGAAAGGTTGTTTTTCCCTCCCATAATTCTTACTCCACCAGGCAGACGTCAGCCAAGACCAATAGAGATGCTTGGTTTGTAAACTGAAGTTCATGATGCTTTATTCACTGTCAAAAATTGCATGGTGCTTTGAGACCTCTTGGTGAGGTATGTGTAGTCAGCATCACTCCACTTCTTAGAACTAGTATCATACACAATATAATACTGTGAGGAGCAGGTGAGGTCCAGAAGAACAGTGCTTCTAGACTTGCAGAAAAACAGAGGGGGAAAGGGATAGTTAGCAAATAAAAGACAAAAAGAGATTTGAAATAACAACAAAGTAAGTAGGAACTGACTTATTTTTTCCATCTCACATTTTCAGCTATCTACTCTTATGGTGTGATACAGTAGGCACAAATGTTCATTTCACTGTTCTGAATACTCTTTTTCTTTCCTTATCTGTCAAATGGCTACTAAATGAAGATAGATACAGGCAACCAGCAAGGATCCATCCATAGTCCAAGTTAATTTGACTGAGCATTTTAAATTGGTAGTCTCCAATATTTCAGTTATGCATAATTTGGTGAAATGTAACACAAAATATGAGCTTAGCTGAAGATGCAGGGTAGAAACTTCCAGACCAGTAAAGTTCTGTTAAACACCACACACAGATTCAGCCTGGTGGTGTCTTAGTACAGCTCAGTTTATTTTTCTCAATATATGGGTAGCAACTACTATGGGAACTGTGAAATGGAATTAGGGCTGGGGAAAGTGTGTTGCTGAGTTTTCTAGAATACACTATTGTTCTGCTTTGCCCTTCAGGATCTAATGTTCTCTGATAATCCATTGTAAATTATACACACATGAACTGTGCATATAAAATATCAATGGCATTTCATTATTATTTAATAATTCCAGGGGTTGCAACCTGAGAATAATGGAAAAAACTCTCTTAAATTCCTAGTACCACTACCTACTGAGGACAAGAGATAAAGTGAGTTGAAAATTAAGTAGGGCTGGGGGGAGCTGTTTTAAAATACGTTCAAGGCCAGGCTGGACAGAGCCTTCGGCACCATGGTCTAGTGTGAGGCATCCCTGCCTATGGCAGGGGGGTTGAAACTGGATGATCTTTAGGTTCAAACCATTCTATGATTCTGTGATTTTGACAAATCTTTCTTATGCCAATTTAAGCATCACAATATAAATGAGTTGCTCCAAACTGTTTACTACGGTAATTAACTCTGCTATGCTCCAGGGTCAGAAATAGCTGGTTTATAACTGTTGCAAATCAAACTCTCTGCCACTGAAGCAGTCATTTTCCAAGAGACCATGACACCTCATCCTTTAGATGGATATTGCTTGAAAATGCACCCTTTTGTTTTTCTCTGTGCAGCTGAGTGGGCATCCACTTGAAATTGTACTGAAGGGAATGGAAGTTGAATCAGTCATACATTTAACAATGCATAACCTTTATTATTCTGCTCCCAGGAGCATTAAAGTTTACATGGCTTAGCAAGTTGCAAGCTGTAATGACAGCACTTAGGACAGACAACAGTGGCAGCAGCAAAAATTCAGTGCAAAAAGCAGATATAGCACAGCTTCAGAACTCACGGATATATTGCAGAGCTGTTCAGCACCTGGCTATTAGCCCCTAATTCCTTGGGGATTCTTTGTAAGACACCATTATCCATGCCGAGGCTATTTGCTTTTATAATGTGAAACACTATCAAGAAATTCAAGTGATTCAGCCATTACATTTTCAATGCTTTTTGTTTTCACTACAATGCTCTATCCAGTTAAGGGTACAGTTAAAATGCACTGTGTGATAATGTAACTCATTTAGAACAACACCACAAAAATTCCCTATCTCTGAAATAGTGGTACAATGTCTCAGTTAGTAGCTGTATTTTCATATGAACAGATGCATAGACAAAGATAAAGTCTAGCTAAAGTTAAATATCTTTAAATCAACCTAAAACATAAGTATTTTGCTTTAGCTAAAATATTTATGTATTACTAATATGTATAAAGTGAATTAATTTCATACTGGTTTTCATTAGATGGTACAATAGTACTTAGCATAAATAGCTTATGTATTAAACAGTGAAATAAGTTGTTTTCTGGCTCTATTTAATAGATTTTAAAATTCATTACAACAGTGTATTCCATTAGAATATTTTGCACTTACATTTTGGCTGATCCTTTTTTGATTCCTCATGGTAAATAGGGGAAGTAGATAAACGTATGTGCAGAGTACTATTTTCATTTGATTGCTGGGCAGGACTGGTGGCACTGCACACTAAACATTGGACTAGTTTTTACAAATATTATTTTCTGACACTGTAAAGTCATAGGAACTAATAGGAAAAATCCTCGTGCTTTGCCTGAAGATAATGAAAGATGAAACATGCAACTGGTAATTGTACATTCAAATACTGCATTCTTTCAGAAAGAGAGGATTATGACCAGTGGTGTATCAATTTCACACAGGTAAATGTTATCAGGAGGCGGTAATTAGGTAAAATATCACTGATTGCATTCGGTGAGAGAAAGGAACTAGTGATTATAAAGGAGAGAGAAGCATGGGCAGAGGAAATAAGAGGAAGAGAATCTCACTGCAGAGTGGAGATGTCAGTGGCAGAGAAGCAGTGGGATGAGCACATCCTGCCAAAGAAAGTTGTATTCCAAATTCCAAAGATAAACTGTAGTTATGAGATACATAAAGAACTAAGACTATCTTTAGTACTCTTAGCTGCCTGGGTTTTCTACTGTCTCAAATGAAGAACAGCCTCTAAAGTGTTAAGCCCAACCCAAATTCCTCATGGAAGAGGGATTTTTGCAGTATAGAAACTTTTGGGACATCACTTAGGTTAGCAGAACCACTAACACAAGGCAGCAGGAATTGACTTCCTGACAGGGAAACAAAACCTCTGTGCCGAAGAGTTTTTGTGGGGGGAATTGAACTAGAGATTGGCAATGGCTGGGATCAAAGCTTCCTAGGTGAGAGGATCAAATGCAGGGGCCTAATGAACGTGCTGGTTCTGGAGCTCCACATATGTTGTAGCAGCCTGTTACAGGTTTCGCATAGTTTTCATTAGTTATTGTGAAGCACAGAAGTCCAGCTTATTTTTGTTTTGCTGGCATCAAATCGCCAATTATGTATAGCTGCACAGAATTAAGGACTAGTCACTTGAATAAGAATTCACAGTATTAGACCTTAAAGGACTTATTCAAGGTCAAGCACTAAGTTAGTGAGAGACTGAAGAAATGTAATTCAGGAGGTGCCGTAAAAACTAAATACCAGTTTATAGAGAGACTGTAAGGTTATTTATGGACATAACATGTGCCACACGACCTACAGTCTATAAAGAAAATCCAGGCTGATAGGGGCTGGTGGAACCTTAATTTTGCTTAGATCAGTGGAGTCTTAATTTTGCTTCCTACAGTGACTGATCTCAAGCATGTGTCATAGTAATTTGCTGTTTCCATAGACCAACTGCATAAGTCAGAGGAGAAAGATGGGATAAGGAAAGGGCTGCCTGACAGGGGCTGTGTCTTTCCTCCTAACAAGGCAATGTGAAACAGACAAAATTAGCTTTAAAGGAGGAAAAAAGTAAGGTGTAGTAGCAGTATGTGTAAAAAATGGAGGCAGATGAAACAAGGCCTTATGATTGACCTTTGAATTTTAATACAAGTGACTAATGGATTAGTGGGAGCAGATGGCAGGCTGGTGAATTTACAAGGAAGTTTTATGAGTCTTCTAAGTAATAAGGCATAAAGAAAAGAAATTCATCCTGTAACTGGTAACTTAGCTCCTTTCACTCTGTTAAAAAGTCAGGCAATGGATGGAGATTCTTCTACTTGGAACTATAAAGAATAAAGGTCAATGAATTAGCAATTAGATGGTACGCGCTGCAAGTAAAAATAAGCCAGTACCTAAGTTAATAGAATGAAATGCTGCTTTGCTAATATAAATTGCATTCAGTCGCAGAAGAAAGTAAATAACTTCAGTGTATCAGCCTCTGGAATACACCCAAATATTGTTCTTCAGCTAAGGCATTCATCACACTGAAAGGATAATTCAAAGCAAGGTCCCTAAACATATACAGGTTGGGTTTTCATTGACCTCATCATCATTTATTAATAGAAATTGCAATGAATTATTATATTTAGAGTGGGCGTACAATCAGAAACTATATATAGACTAAAAATCCAGTTTGGGTTACTGGAAAATGCTATAATAAATAAAAGTTATTATTAAAAAGCAGTGTGTAATAAATTAGGTTGAAATGTAATTGTAGAGCTTTGTGGATATTGGGCTGAAATTAAAGCTATGTGTACTGATAATCTAATGTCTCCTGACTTTTGAACAGGGCTGTGCTAATTAATCAATTGGTAATTACAGCTGTGATTAACAGCTGTGATCATGATTGGGAACAAGTATTGATTAATTCCTCGATAATTCTGACACAGTTTAGAATAAGAAGCACTTTGCAGATTGCAGGAAGCATGATTAACAAAAACAATAATAAAGACACTTCACTCTCATTACAGCACTGTCCTCAGGGAACAAGATTAGTGAAGGTGGGAAACCAAGGCAGATTTGCCAAGGTAAAACAGCATTATGCCAAAGATTGCCTTAATGAAAGAGAATTAATGGTAAAAGTGGGTACATTATTTTATAATGATGAATTTGCTCCAGACTTACAGTCTTTACATCCCCAGTACTGAAGTATTTTTTCATTACAATAGAATGTTCATTTCAAACTGGACTCAGAAACTCTTTTTTTCCTGTAAAAGATAACATTTATACATTTCACAAAATGCCATATGAATAGCAGCTCATTATATACTCCTACAAAGACCTGCTAATGAAGGGCACAAGGAAATGAAGTATACATCTGCTAAGCAAAGCTGACAATTCCATTCTCTTACAATGATGTCTTCAGTTCTTATTTTCTTTGTTCCACAGCAGAACTGAAAAGCAAGCTTTGGAGAATGCTTGCAAAATGAAGGATTATGCTAGTGTATCTATTCAGAACCAAAGTCTTAGCTTTATAGTGTCAAAAAGAGGTAGATATGTATGTCATCTGCCATCTAAGGCTTGGCATATACAGCAGGAACCCAAGGCTCCTGTTCCTTTCAGTTGATTCAAAGATTTTCCCCTAGGGCCACTGTGGGCCACGTGCAGAAAGGACTTGAATCTGCATATATGCAGTCTGAATCAGTTCCCTAGCCATCAGAGTATAGAAAGCCTTCTGGTTAGCCAATCAAACAAAAAGAAGAAGGAAATAGTACTGCACTATTACCAGTAATGTGGAAAAAAATGTAGATGAAAATTATTTTTAAGTATGTCATTTACTGGATATCAACTTCAGGCACCATTCCTTTGTACTGTTGTGGTTTAAGCCATAACTCATGCAGTTTACTCACTCACTCCCCCCTTTTTTCCCCCCACTCCCAGAGGGATGGGGAGGAGAATTGAAAGAACACAACTCCACAGGTTGAGGTAAGAACAGTTCAGTAACTAAGGTATAACACAAACCACTACTGCTACCACCAATAATAATAATGATAAGGGAAGTAACAAGGGAAGAGAATACAAC
>JAOEHX010047030.1:0-25759 GCA_025448015.1 Bolborhynchus lineola
GGCAGGGCCGGCGTGGCGGGGGCCCGCGGTCGGGCGGCGCTTCTCGGCCTGCTTGCTCTCACCTCCCGCTGGTGCCGCCCGGGGGGTTTACCAAATGCCTGCGGCCCTTCTCGCACGTGTGGGCACGAAGGGCCGGGGAAGGGAGGCCCGAGGCAGCCCCCCTTCGGTAGCCTGGATCGGATGGGTGGAGGGGTGGGGAGAGATTTGTTTATAAGTTCATAACCCAGGCTGTAAAGTTTCTCTTTATCGAAAGTTTGGTTTGCCCTTTTCTGAGAAACCTTCCCTTTGACTTGAAATTCGTTTAAAAGTGCCTTGCAAAGGCAAACCAAAAAAAATCCCATGTCTTTGGGGAAACTCTCACAAACTGTATCAAAGCAAGGAACCCTCCTTGCTGCAGAGCTTGCTGGCACACCGTGGTAATGCAATGTCATCTCTCTATCTTTTCCCATAGCGAGTCAGATGGCAACCCTAGCACAGAAGATGAATCCAGTAAGGGGCAGGAGGATTTATCTCCCCATCCGCTCTCCAGCTCATCTGATGGTGTTACCAGCCTCAGCCTTCCTGGCCACATGGAGCCTGTCTACATGCAGCAGCTTGGAAACACTAAAATAGCTTTGAGCTCATCTGGTGTCTTGCTGAATGGAAACCTCGTGCCTGCCAGTACCTCTCCTGTCTTTCTCAATGGTAGCTCTTTTCTTCAGGGACCCAATGGTGTCATTCTCAATGGACTCAGCGTGGGGGCTTCGCAGACTGTTACCTTAAATTCGCCCAAAACCACATCAAGTGTCGTGAGCAATGGGGTATCCATTACTGATATACTGTCATCTACATCAGAAGATGTTAAGGACTTTAAACTCCTTCAAGCTTCAGTCCCCAATGCCACAGCAGCCACCTTCAGCCCCAGCAACATCCCCGTCTCATTCCCAGGATTGATACCAAGCTCAGAGGTGAAAAGGGAAAGCGTACAAACTGCTGCTTCACAAGATGGAGGCTCTGTAGTTACTTTTACTGCTCCTGTCCAAATAAACCAGTATGGCATTGTCCAGATCCCCAATTCAGGAACAAATGGCCAGCTGCTGAACGGAAGCATTGGTTTTTCTCCTTTGCAGCTGCCTCCTGTTTCTGTGGCAGCTTCACAAGGTAAAAGTTTTGTCTCTTACAGTAAAAGATATGAGAAGAAGGTGGAATCAGGCGCACTTAGCATTTTAGAAGCTGTGGTCCACTTCCTCCAAGGTACTAGGATTGAATCTCAACCATGGCTACACACAGTACATCAAAAGATGTCTTTTGACTTCCTTTATAGTGGGTAATGCTCATGAGCAGCCTGTGACATGAGGCCGAGCTCCTCTTGGAAGAGCAGCGAAGGAGGGCTGGTAATTCACACCCCTTTCATCTCCTGCTGTTCTCAGAAGTCTCTGATACCGGTCTTCACAAATATCTGTAAATTTTACACGTTTCAGTCATTCAAAATATTTCCCATTTGCCACTGAATTCTTTTAACGAGAAGGCTCACAAAAATGAAAGTTGTAGCAGCTGGAAATTGTTACCATCATTGTTCTTCTGGTGGTTGTTTTGGCTTTTTGGTTTGTTTTGTTGGTTTCCTTTTTTTTTTTTTTTTTTTTTAACCAAAGCATTTTATAAAAGAAATTTTCAATGACTGTAGACACAACATGACCGAACAGTTATGCTGGTACATTTTCTGTCTTCTAATTAAGAAAGATCAAACTGCAGGGAAACAATAGAAATAAGCAATAGCTGGTAGATACGAAATGCGAGGGTATTTGGATAGAACTGCCTTCAGTCCAAGGGAAATATGTCATCGCAGGTTCACTTGCCAAGTGTGCAGGCTCCTCCCCAAGTTTGCTTTAGAGTTTGTCTTAACATACCATAGACTGAAATTTGTAGCCAGCCAGGAAGAATCCCAGGGAGCACAAGCCTAGTTCTGGATCCTTGTTTTGAAGCAGATTATAAAGCACAACCAAACAGCTTTATTACTTGTTTGCCACAATATCTTTGGTTATGAAAATGCTTAAACTTGAACGAATCTCTCTACTTGCAGGAGCTGTGAGTACTATAATGAAAATGAAACTGAGCTTGCATTAGCTTGTTTGAATTAAATGTGTATAGAGAGCCAGTGATTCTTGCTGTGATATGGGAAGGAACACTGAAGGTGTGCAAGCACATCTTAAATGGGTGCACAATTATTAGATCCTAAAATGTGACACACACAGTCACTGGAAGTTACTAGTACATAGCTTAATCAAGATGGATAAAAAGACGACGTTTAGTCCGAAGACCGTGTGTAATTACAAAAGCCATTTAATCCACATGCTCCAAGGCATAAACTGACAGCCAGCAAAGGTGAGAAAGTTCTGTCCCTTAAGTAATGGGGAGCTATTGGGTTTGAAAGTCATAAGACTCATAGTAAGCTCCTCTGAATATTTCCCCTGTTGTTAAAAATACCAGTTCCCACTGGAGAATCATCCACCATGCATCTAGTCTGGTACAGAAAAAAGTCAAGACCCATATTTGCTGCTTTGATTTGTTCCTGGTTTTCTTAATACAAGATGGATAGATAGCTGGCTGTTTAGCCCAACTGCAGTGTGCTGCAGGGTATTTTAAGTAAGGTACAGTAAATTATATCACCAGGTAACTTCAAATTGCCTCACTTCTACTCTGGCTTACACAAGTCATATCTTCCAAAAAATCATCATTGATTAACAGAAAGTAATAGGGAGCTAAAATATTTCCCAGGGAAGAAATGTACCTTCAGTACTGTTCTAAAGACTTTAGGTGTCTCCAACTGTAGCCTCTTAAAATTATAATTACACTGCTTTTGTGAGAGGGAGGTGTTTGAACTGGGACCCAGTGCCAAGAGCCAGTATATCTTATTTTTGGAATTATTACAATGGCAACTTAGATGGCATGTCCAGTAAACCAACTTCGGGTCATCTCTGGCCCCCTCTTCTTGCTTCAGCGAGCTACAGCATCATGCAACCAGTGCTGACCCTTTCAAAAAGGGTAGGCAGTTTCTGTGTGGTTTTTACGCAGCATGATGGATGTGGTAGGGTTAGGCTTTTAGAAAAAAGTGATAAACCAAGGTGAAAGGAATACATCTGAGTGCTTGATGGACTGCCTCGTTAGGCAGATAG
Source organism: Bolborhynchus lineola (assembly GCA_025448015.1). Lineage (NCBI taxonomy): Eukaryota > Metazoa > Chordata > Aves > Psittaciformes > Psittacidae > Bolborhynchus > Bolborhynchus lineola. Next base: position 3,153 of record JAOEHX010047030.1, read on the forward strand.
AAGTTACTGGGATTTGTTGTTTTCTCTACAGGTTGGCTCAGGTAGGTTCTGCACAGCAGTAGTGGATTTCACGTGATGTGCTTCAAGTTCCCCCACACAAGCTGTAGTCTGTCGCTAAACTATCTTTAATAGCCTTTCATGCTTCTATTTTTAGATAGAAATTGAGTGGTGGCAACTAGTGAAGGCCAAAGCACGTTCATTGTAATCACATGGCTGAGGACTGTTTGCCCCTTTAATGAGAGCCTGAAAGATACCTAATATACCAGAACCTTTTCTCTTTTTCTTTTTTTTTTTTAATTTCTTTCTAAAAGCAGTTTTTAGTTCTTCATACCAGATTTTCTCTCACCTGTTACAAACAACATGATTCTGTGCTCCATGATATAATAGTGTATGTATGTCCTGCAAACCTAAAAAAGACCAAAATGCCTCCACAGCTGTCTGCAAACTATAATCTGTGTTTTCCTTTCTTTTGCTTCCCTTCTTCTAGGTAATGTTTCAGTAAGTCCCAGCACATCTGATGGGGGAACTTTTACAACTGAATCTTCAACAGTGCAGCAAGGAAAGGTTTTCTTCAGTCCCCTCACTCCAAGCGCAGTCGTTTATACAGTTCCAAATTCAGGTCAGGCAGTAGGCTCTGTCAAGCAAGAAGGACTGGAAAGAAGCCTTGTTTTTTCTCAGTTGATGCCAGTCAGTCAGAACACGCAACTAAATGTAAACATGTCTTCTGAAAATATATCCAGCGGAGGACTCCAGTCCCTGGCCTCCTCGTTAGTGAATGTAACACCTTCACATAATTTTTCCCTCACACCACCTACTCTTCTAAATGCTGCAGAACTGAGCTCTGGTATCTCGGAGAGCCAGTCCATGTCATCACCCGTGACCAGTACCTCTACAGTGATATCTATCAGCAACACTAACTATGCAACCCTTCAGAACTGTTCCCTCATTACCAGTCAAGATTTGTTGTCCATTTCTACAGCACAGTCCACACTTGGAGAAATAGTTTCTACAAGTGGAGACCGTGTCAACCACCCCTCTGCACAAGTACATCAGGATTTTGTCAGAGAGCACAGGTTAGTTCTGCAAGCTGTACCTGACGTCAAAGAGAATTTCTTACCTAATGCTGAAAGTAAGTCAACTGGCAATTTAATGATGCTGGATTCAAAATCCAAGTATGTTATGAGTAACATTGTTGACACGGTTTGTGAAGAATTGGAAACGGACAAAAAAGAACTTGCCAAACTGCAGACAGTTCAGATGGATGAAGATATGCAAGACTTGTAACTTTTTTTCCCCTGCTTTCTGTTTTTAATAGATAAGTCTCCTGTTGAGGCCCTAACAAATACCAAGTGGGGTTCTTTTTTTGTTGTTTTTTTTTTTGTTTTGTTGTTTGGTGGTTGGGGTTTTTTTCATTTAAAGAAAACTTAAAGAAACACTTAAGTGATCTGCATCAATGTACAAAGAATCTCCAGCGATGGAATTCGGTTGCCACACTTGGTTTGCATGCAGTGTTCTCTTTTAAGCAGATTAAAGGAGAAAGGAAATGCCAGAGCAAGTACTGAACGAATGGGTACAGGTTTGACTACAAGATACTACCCTGATAATTTAACTAAACTCTCCATAGTACAGCATACTCTCAACAGTAAGTATACACTCCTGACGTTAGATAGAAAACACAAATCTCACTCCAGAAAGGTAGAAATAATGCAGTCTTTTTTGCTGTTTACTTCTAATTTATGGGCATTGAGAAATTTCTGAGGAACTCTAAGACGATACCTTTTATGTTGTTTGAGGTTAAGAAGTGAAACAAAATTATCAATAATATTGTTACTGGTGTGTTCGCTTTTTCCCAGCAGACTTGCTTTCAAACCAAAAATCTTGCATCAAACATTTACAAGTTTGTAAGTGCTACAGCTAGCGTTTTGTCCGTGCATCAGAAAAAACAGCATTTGAAACTCTAATTATGCAACTCGGAAGCTTTCTTTCCAGTCTGAATGTAAATATTGTTTCAGTTCTTATAAAGGAGACTTTTTTTTTTAATTAGTACAATGGATTTTATTTATGGTTTATGTTCCCTTTCAGTTTAGACACAATGCATTGAAAAGGAAAATGTTTTCTGGCTGTTTAATTTATTTTTATTGTTTGAGCAGGAAGTAAGCATAGTTATTTCTGACAAGGTTTTACTTTTTGTAGTTTTTCAAGCAATAGACTGTAAAAGTAAAATGTTAATCACACTGACACTAGAAAATGAACTCCCAGTCTCACAAACCCAGGAGGCCCCTGTCTCTACCCCCTCTGTCTTCGTGTTCAGGGGGTTTTTGTTTGTTTTGTTAGTAATTCGCAAATTGGTTGAATCTTTTTGTGTATTTTTTACAGAATTCCATGTGCCTTTCTTCCTAGTGGCCTTATCTTTGTTACTAAAGCACAGTGGCAGGAGGAATAAAAACACTGACTTGCAAATATCCGTCCTCAGGGCCAAATCATGATGCCTTACTTCTGCAAGTAGACCAGCTGACTTCAGTGCCCCTGCTTGCACAAGTAAGAAGAGTTTTAAGTCTTTCAGTCATCGTGGGTGACATTTGCTAGCAGTGCAGAGAGCCAAAGATAGGTCCTTCTGCGCCATGTCAGCGGGGCAGGAGGAGTCCAGAGAGGCACCATGGGCAGAGCCATCATGCCAAGGGAAAGATCTTGGCTCCAGCCTTGGGCAGCTGAGCAGGAAACATTGGGTGGGTAGGCTAAGGAAGGGAGCCCCATGTTTACATGGACCCATTGCCGAGAAAGCCCATGTGGGAGGGCTTCAGCTGCTCTTCAGGCAAGCAGGCCTCCATCCAGGAGTGTACTCAAGTGTGTATTTATATAATCTTCCAGAAGAAGCAGTGTGAGGGCTGATGGTGGGAACTGCAGCTGCCCAAAGGGCTCGTGGAGGCAGCCATGGTCTCAGCTTGGCTGGCAATGGGTCTCCTCTCCTTTCGCTTCTTTGCGCTTCACCGAGGACACAGAAGCAGGCAGGCTATGGGCAGGTCGAACAGATCTTACCTTTCCTCCAGAGGAGTTTTTGTAGCATGGAAAAGCACATCCTTAAGCTTTAAAATAATAATAAGAATGCAGATGTATGAAAATGACATGCTGTTAATCTTTGTGGTTTTGTTTTATTTTTATTCTAATGTGAACATACACGGTAACTAAAGCATGTATTCATCTTCATCAGGGGCCTGGTCTGAAGTTTTTGGAAGGCAATGGAAAATGTTTTCATAAGCTTCTGTGGGTTCTGAATCAGGCTCAGGACAAAACAAGATCACTGCAAAGGACAAAAAAAAACCTGCAAGGAAAAAGAATAGATAGGTAGTGCATCACAGTCCGTTTCTTTCTTGGTTGTTAACTGGTTCTGTGGAAAACCTTTGAGGAATGTTTTTTTCTGTGCACCATGGGCATGGCATAGGTATCCTCACTTATTGTTTTGCACTGTATTGAATGCAGCGTGCAAGGTATTCTGTGGAACCTTGAATCTGAGCTCTGTTGGTAAGCCCTGGAGTCCATGCTGCAAGCCAGAACCAAGGGCTGCAGGGAAAAGTACAGGGAAAGGGAAGAGCAAGTGCGCAAGGGGTGCACTGTGCAGTTGTACTGCGTCACTGATGCTCTGCAAACAGAAACAGCCCATTAGCAGTTGGCTGTCCTCGTGTGCTCCCAAGCAAAAAGAGTGTTTAAGGCAAGTGCTTTAAAGTGGAGATTATCACAAGCAGAACATGGAGCTGTGTTTTCCTCTGGCACAACTTCCCTTGACATTCAGGGGATCTCCACGTGAGCAGGGAACCAGATAGGCCAGAGTTCTCCCCTCTGCTCTGCTTGTTATCTGTTTGCTGGGTTCCAGCATGAGCAATCTAGTTCCCTCCTCTTCTTCACACATAAAACTAAGGTGAGGGTGATGACAGTAACGGTAGCTGCTTTGTGTGAATTTGTGCAACTGTTTGGAAAATTGGAAGGACCCTGTATCATTGTTGTGTTAATGGAGAGCATACGCGTGGCTCTGAAGGACTTGTTTCTGGCTTAACATTTGGTCTGTGAAGCTCAGACTATATTTGGAGGCAAGCTAGAGAGTATTTCAGAGCAATCAGTTGTTAACGTGATCTGGTCTTGTAACTGAAAAGACTGTGGTGTTCCACCAGTACCTGTTACTTCTTATTTTTTTTTTTTTTTGCTCCTTTGCATTTGTTGTGTTACTGTGCCTCTGAATTCCATGGCTTTGCAGCACAGTTGACATGAAAACTGTTTATGCTGTTACAGTGATGCGCATCTTGGAGTGTTTGGTACTTCTAATAGGAGACTTCCCACTCTTCAGTGGGAGCGGAGGATGTACATAAAAGCTGTGGTTTGGGGCGAAGTAAGATTATTCTATTCTAGTCTTCCAGATATCAAGTAACTTATTATTAAGTTTTACTTTTTCTTTCTCCCAATGAAAATAAGTGTCATTCCCTCCAGATTAAGGTAGTTATAGCCTAATGTTTTCTGCAGGTACATATGCACAATATAAAGACTCATTGCACGGTACAGTGTTTTTTAAATAGATATTTAAATAGTAGTTTTACTCCTACTGTAAAATAAGGGTCAGTTTTTATTATGTGGCCCTCAAGCAAGCAGGCTAACTGCTCTAAATAGACAGTACACAAAGCCCCGAAAAGCGTCTGGGGCTGGATCTTTGGCTGCTGTAAATAAGGCATTGCTCCACTGATCCCCAAACTGAGGATTTTACGTGGTGGTTAGGGAGTATGGATGCTCATCACCCACATGCATAAATGGCAGTGAGTGTCCAAGCTCCACAGACAGTCCTTAGTAACACATTCTATCATTTAAATGGAAAGTATGTCTATCTGGCATATGTGTTCCTTCTCCTTCCTCACTCCCTCCCTCTCTATAACAGATGAGAATAAAGAATCATTTCAGCTTCATACATGTTTGCAATTTATAAGTCCACTGGAAATCTTACAGGAAACATTGCCAATTTATACTACTTCTCTGGTACTAGATTCAGCTTTGAGAAAGATGCTTAAAGTTTAAGCAAATGCTACAAAACATGGTGTTAGAAAACCCTTTGCTCTTTACTACTTCTAATTAAAGCTGCCTCTGTTTCACCCAGAGTTTTGCAGAGAGCCAGAAATAAATTAAATTGGGCGCTCTTTCTGGACTATTTGCAGCGTTATTCCTGTGGCCTTACCTAAAAGGACATTTCAGCCACATAAATCACAGACAGCTAATGGCCAAGTCCTCAGCTGGGCTAAAGTAGCACAGTTCCTTTGACTTTAATGTTCTTTCACACCAGCTGAGAATATGGTCCATTCATTTCACTGGAGTTGGAGCAGGGATGGATTTAACCCAGTATATGGTGGCAGTATGAACCAGTGCACAAGGCTGACACTCAGACAGTTCTAACTGAATGGTCATGGTCTATCAAAGCATATACCTCTTTCATTTACTGCTTTACCCTACCTGTGGATTCAGGAAGATGCATTCAGAAAGCTACTTCACCCAAAAATAAGGCTGGAACCATCTTTATTGTTATTACTGTCAATCACAGATTAATGATAATAATGGACAGATTCTTCAAATCTTGCAAATTCACCTCAATAAATGTTTTCAGTTAAATAGAGCAGGGCAGAATTTGGCCAATATGCGCAGGAACCAGTGCCTGTGCGTCTTTCTTAGCAAGGGCAGATGAACAACCAGGAGGGTGCATCCCTCCATTTTCATATGAAATACATGTGCAGGACTCGGGGGGCATGAGTGCTTGTAATCGAGAAGCATATCATAAAGAATAGTAATCTTATAACTCTGGAAACAAAGGTAATGACATTTTGCAAGCAAAGAGACCCGAAGTCTTCCTGTATTTCTTAGCAGTTATTATCTTGAAGGATATTTCATACCTTACCTGTATGTTTCATATATTTTAAAAGTAGCTTCTTAAATTTCTGAACTCAAGGAAGGGGTGAATCTTCTGACTTCCAGGATTCACATTCAGAGGATGTTTGTTCTTTTATTGCATGTACTGTTTGTCCAGAACTAACCGGTTATTTCTGCGATATGGGTTTATTGTGCCTTACAACAGATACAAAATTTAAGCGGAATGTACGCATTAGAGGAGGGAATTATCAGAAGACTTTACTGCACTGTTAGGTGATGCCACCCCGGAGTGTATCATCAAACATATCTGTGCTTAATTACCCAACCAAAGAGATCTAAAGTATGTATGTTTGTTGTACTGTAATAGGGGTTTGTGCCTGGACAATTAAGTGTTTTATTTGTATTCTGAGATGATGTGAACTTATTTTTCTAAACACTATACTGAATAAACTTTATATTTATACACATCTTGTGTAAGTATTTCTGTTTACCTACAATGTTGGGTATTAGAAAATCAGTCTGAGGTAGAGGTGGTTCTTAACTCATTGTGAAGGTAATGGCCACTAGGAATATCTGCTCACCAGGAAGCTGTTCAAAAGCCTACTTTAGGTGGAATGAGATGTTGAGTAGGTTTTGGCAAACCCTAACTTTGCTTCTAAAATACTAAATTAAAAACCATGAATCTTCTATTTTGTATCAAACGTAGCTATTAAATCTATGTCCTAAACCAAATTTATACCATAATTAGATACTATTGAAATATGTTTCCACCTACTAGTTAGGATGAGTCAGTATTTACTCATGGCTTCCATGGCATTGGAATACTTTCTGTGTCAGGGTTTCTTCTAAGGTAGATAAATTCATATCTGCTAGATTTGTGGTGTTTGAAAAATTTCTTTAAAATGTTGCATTTGGTATCGAACTTGGTTGTGACAGCCTTTTGAGAACGACCTGAAGTTTTATGTTCCCTCAAAGGGTTTAAACACATTACTATATGTTTTTCCTGTAAGGGTGGTGAGGCACTGGAATGGGTTGCCCAGGGAACCTGTGAATGCTCCATCGCTGGCAGTGTTCAAGGCCAGGTTGGATAGAGCCTTGGGTGACATGGTTTAGTGGGAGGTGTCCCTGCCCATCGCAGGGGGGTTGGAACTGGATAATCTTAAGGTTCTTTCCAATCCTAACTATTCTATGATTACTTTAGGTCTGTGCTCCGAGTACCAGGATTGCCTAGTTACAGTTTTGGTGCCAAAATGAGTAACAGTTCAAGCATATTAACCTGTACATATGTACTGTACATTTACAGTAGAGATACTTAACAGCCTGCACATGCCATCCTTTCACCTGTTAAATTGTATTTAGGACATAAGAAACAAGATCAGGTCTCAGATTATTTTTTTAAAATAGTCAGATCCAGGTGTGTATGCCAATTATATTTTTAATCACTTAAGACATGTCATGGGTTCAGACATTACCTTTCTATACCATTATTCACCATTCCTTCATCTTTCCCAGTCAGTGCAGCTGTGTCCCGCTGGCTCTGTGCAGCACTGCTGACAGCAGTCTGGGTGGCGAAGTGCAGGAAGCAGCCCCAGCCCTGGGAACATCGCTCACCTCTCGCCTGGGGTTGACCCAGCTCGCACTCTGCAGCTGCCAAAGTAAATCCAGTTAAGCGGCAGCAGCCCTAAGGTAGAGGAAGACAATTAACTCGTTGCCCAACTGCTTTTCCTTCCCAGAAGCAGCACTCATGACTCAGTCCTGCTCATAGCACTTCCCTTTGCAACACTTTGGTTTTGCCCGAGCAGTAGGACTGATATTCTCTTGCCCTGCAGATACCAAATTCCCAGTCAACTCCTGGATGGCAGCTCTGTCCTGGCTTTGCTCGGAGCAGGGGCTGAAGGTCTAAAGCCATCCTTCAATCTTGTGAGCAGCTTCTCCCCTCATTTCTGCCCCATGATGCAGCCAGGGGGAGAACTGCCCCTGCTGGGTCAGCTCCAGGTGGGAGAGATCCCATCCAGGGTGGAGGTTCCTGTGCAGCCCTGTGTGCTCCACCAAAGTGCAGGGGTTTGAGGGCAACTGAGAAGTGGAAAGTCTCAGCGTATGCAAATGTCAAAATTCTCCCTGAGCAGCCACCCATGCGGTATGCAGGATGAATCATGTCCTAACGGAGCGCATTCCTGCTGCTTTGGAGAGCTTTGCAGATGTGTTCCAGGTCACCCTGGGCGAGAAAACCACACACAGCCACAGTTTCTTCTGCCCTGACAGCTTGTGTGCAGATGGAGAGAAAGGGGACAGCACCTTTGGAAGGGTGGTCAGCCAGCTCACCAACTGCCTGCCTTCCACAAAGGGCCTAGGGATGCTGGAGAGAGGACCTGGGGCTGCTGCAGCAGTAGCTGGGATAAAGCTGGTAGTAGGGAGGCTCAGTGAGACTGATGTAGCAGGGAGATGAACTGGGAAGGGAGACGGGGTTGGAAGACAGAAGTTTTTATTGTCTGTTTCTGGCTGGATTTTCACCAGTGCCAGATCAGGAGGGAATTTTTCAGCTCCAAGAGGCAGAGATTGAGTCAGTAAAACAAGATCTTAATAGAAATGCTCGCAGCTTGAAAAGCAGAGGTCTCCTTGTAGGGCTACATCCCCTGTTGCAGTGATCTCTGGCTGCAGAAATCTTTGGGCTGGAGTCTTAGGCCATTATATCTTGGTTATGGATACAGATCACATTTTTAATATAAAAATACATTTTAGGAGGAAAATGATTCCCAGAAATAGGAGTTCATCTGCCAAACAATGTGTGCATAACTGACTTTACACTTAGAGGTGCCAGAAAGTTCAGGAATGAGACCAGCAATAAAAAGGCAACACACGTGTGAAAAATCTACTACATTAAAGCCAGATTCAATAAAAATAGCACCTAGTTTATATGCTACAGAAGCTGGCACACGCCTGCAAATGCTGAAGGAAAAAGATAAAATGTTCAGAAGTTGCAAGCAGTCTAGAGGAACTGAGCAGCTCTTGAGCAGAGCTGATGGTTACTCAATAACTCATGTACAATATTCTCTTGTGTAAGTACTTCAATTCTTCATCCTGCTACTTCTCAGGCAGAAAGACCCAATTTGGAATACTTCAGGCTAATCAATAAGCTTTGTTGTTGCAGCCAAAGTGCTTTGCAATAGATCTTTTATTACCCAAAAGGACTCCAGAATGTTACACCGCACCATTTTCTTTTCTACTCTGCAAGCTGACAGCCAATTATTTCAGTGTTAGCGGTATCCCTTATACTGCTTGCAGCTGTAAAATGCAGCTCGTCCCCTGAGGAGCTTACAGTACACAGAAATAAAAGCAACCCGAGCTGGGAGGGAAGAGGAGAGCAGGGAGAAGAGGTGATTTGCCCGGAAGGGGGGCCCTGGCAGTGGTGGCAGAGGCAGGGGACAAAGCCAGGTCTCTGACTCCCCCTGTTGCTTTGCCCACTGGCTCACTCCGCCTCGCCAGGAGCCAAATCCAGCTCGGATGCAATGCCTTCTAACAGCAGCAGGAGGACTTGTAGCTTACGCCAAAGCCGTTTGCTTCTTTCGGTTATTTACTATGTCTATAGCCGCCTTCTGATGCCGACAAATAGCCACATAAGCCTCTAGCTAAGCGCTGTCAATAGCTAAACTGGCCCTGGACCGGGATCACTGAACCAGCAAGCACTCAGGCTTCAAAGAGACCATTCCTGCCTGAATCACCCCATCAAGGTGATGCCCACGTGGGCCCTGAAGGCCTCCAAAGCCACACACTTCCAGATCAAGGCAGTTCAAGAAAGGTTTAACTCACCTCCCACGAAGTACAAGGAGTTGACAGAGATTTCATGAAGTTCATGGGATGGGCTAGTCCAAAGTCTGAGCTATGCACACTCTTGGCATGTCCTAAGCCAGTGGTGTCTTAAAACAACAAATCAAGAACAAATGACAAACTAAGAGCCTACCCATGACCTAGGAAGATGCTGGGGATTTTGCTATTTACTGCTGCCTAAGCAAGCAAGGACATGTAGGTTTATCAGAAGGCAGTTCTAAAAGGCAACACTTTCTGTTGCCAACTCAAGCACATCTGCAATGACATACAAATATATAGGCTATCTGTGTTAAAAAACATTGTCTGGCATGCAAGTGGGAGTGAGCTCTGACCAAATTAAGGCTGAAGAAAAACCCAAGAAAAATTCTTTCTTTCGAGGCTCATTATAGAGCTGCAGAAGAGGCAACCTTTGCTCCCTCTTGCAAGCAACACATAGAATCATAGAATAGTTAGGGTTGGAAAAGACCTTAAGATCATTAGTTCCAACCCCTCTGCCATGGGCAGAGACACCATACACACTAATCCATGTTATTCAAGGCTCTGTTCAGTCCGGCCTTGAACGCTGCCAGGGATGGAGTATTCACAACTTCCTTGGGCAGCCTGTTCTGGTGCCTCACCACCCTTACAGTAAAGAACTTCTTCCTTTTATCTAACCTGAACTTCTCCTGTTTGCATTTGAACACATTATCCCGTGTCCTATTACTACAGTCCCAGCATCCTTGTAGGCCCTCTTCAGATACTGGAAGGCTGCTATGAGGTCTCCACACAGCCTAAATAGAACCAGGTCCCAAAAGTCAGCAAGTGAACCAGGCTGAGGGTGAAGGCCCCCAGACAGCTGCAGATTCCTGGCCTGCTGCTAAAGTGCAGGAGCATGCATTGCCCTTGCTCAGAGCTTGTGGCAGAACAGCAGCAGGGGTTAACTGCCCTATCAGCGCCTTGCTTGTAGGAGAAGCCTGCTTGAGCAGTATCAGTAAGAGAGCTGCACACTGTAAGGGTGTGATATTATCTCGATGTGGAGGGATTTACACATGTAACACCCCTGTATAGGGAATGGTATTAGCTTCCTGAAGGCTGCTATAGCCCTTCTCCTCCTTTTTCCCAGAAATGTAATAATGTTCTCCCAAGAGCTTCTAAACACTGTTTGTGCTGTTTATCCACCTCTGCAAGGTGGGACACAGGATTTCCAAAATTAACAGTACCTGGAAGCCGGTGCTGACAGCGACGTATTTCCAGGTACTGCTTTATCAAGAAGAGCCCAGCCTGCCTGGAAGCGCTCCCTGGAGCACGGGACATGGTGCGCATACTGGGCATGGTTGCCTTGCACCAGCCAGCAGTACTGCAGGATGCTTGGTCTCAGGACAAAGATCAGGCCGTGCCAGAGAGCCCTCCCCAGGCTCAGGCAGGGAAACGCTGACAATTTACTGGCATGGTACAGGGGTGCCAGGCGGACATTTGGCACTTGCTACACACAGCGTCAGAGCTGCAGTGTCAGTAAACCCCTTCTGGCCTTAGTTTCTGGGAATAGCTTCTTTACCAACTGGTTGTTTCTTTTGTGGCAAACCAAAGGCAGGGCTAACCTGCTTCATCCTCTTCCTTTGGAAACGTCAGTTCAGGCAAATGAAACTACTTGACCAATTGCTCTTGGTTTATGTTTGTTACCCAGTAATGGCAGCAAGTATTGCTAACATACAGATGGCTCAAAAGTGCTCCCATTCTTTCCAAATTTTCACACAAAAATCTGAGTCTTTATGATTTGTGTTACAAAAGCAAGACTTCTTCAGGTGAACAATGCTCACAAGGAACAAGGAAGTCATTTGCTGATGGAGTGGAGGACTAAACCCTCAGATTAAAGTACAGTGTAGAGCCTATTTTTGTTAATTTTTTAACTGTCCTCAAATCTTAGAATCTTTTTACAAGACATAATAAATTAAATATCCCTGTGAAATAAGCAGCTGCTGTTAACAGAGACCCAAAGACTGGAAGGCAATACTGGAGCAGTCAAAAACTAAACAACACTCCTGCTTAGGTTTTACCAGAGCCAAGTCCAGTGAAAGAAGTGCCTCCTGCCTTGCAAGCTCTGCTTCCATTACAGACGTGATAGCCTGTGTTTCAAGACCCAAGTCTCGACTCAGGCAGAATCATCATCTTGTCTTCTAGTTTTCCTTATCTTGGCGTATTTTCTATATTTCAGAAGCACATTTTCTTCCAACATCCAAGCTGTTCCTGAAAATACTGTCTAGCAATAAAAAATACTGTCATGCAGAGTAGAAGCCCTTGATGAAGAGATCATGGTATTTTGACCTGGAACCACAAGATAATCACTGTTTCAGAACAATTTCCCACTCATCCTACTGGGGCTTTGCCCAGATCACATTTCCTCAGTTGATCAGGGCATGGAACAGCATCAAAAGGCTGATGGATGCCAAGTTGTGTCACATCTAATGGTTCTTCCCTTTCCAAATGGCATATCATATCATCAAAGGCAACTAGGCTGTCATGACATAATTTGAGAATCCCACTTTATAGCTGGTAGAAACCGAATCCCAGCAAGTCTGTCAGTAATGATATATTCCAGGTAATACAGGATTGAAATTTCCTGGTCCCAAGTCTCAGTCTTAAATGTAAGCACTGTTCTGATTTGCCAGCTTTCACAATTTATGAGGTTTGCAATACTTAGTAGTTGGTGAGAGAGGGGAAGTAGGCAAGAGATGGGGGGTATAGCCACAGCTTCCTGCTCAACTTCATTCTTAAGTTCCTGTATTTGAAAAATAGAAAATCTGGAGGTGCTGAAGGTCTGCAAACCAGAATACATATAAATATGGGTATATCACATTTATCTATTGGAATATAAGCATTTTATCTCAAAGCTGGTGTTGTCTCACAGTCTCTGAACCTTTGGGTCTGACAGCACTGTGTGCAACAAGACACTTCAAGAGAATAAACCAGGGTATTAAAAAGGTAGCAGTTCATAAATAAAATTAATAAATGGTCTACAAATTCAGGAGAATATCTGTCAAAGCTGCCTTTGGATCCAAATTTCTATAAACTTAAAATTAAACTGGAACATTATTACATCTATGGGCAAGAGGAGGAGAAGGGCTACATTAGCCTTCAGGAAGCTAATGTCATTCCCTGCATAGGCGTGTTAAGTGTGTAAATCCCTTTTGGGTTAATTTACTAGGCTATTGCAGTCTAATTAGTAAAGGTAGTAGCTATTTTTTCAAGAAACCTCTGTATAACTTAAGGGAACATTTCACTGGCTTAGAAACAAACCCCTCAAAATAGCATGCAAATGCATTCATTAAAATCAGCCCTTGAAAGACCAGTTTTGTTTTTAAGGAATTCAAGCAAATTCATTCCTATGTAACTCAGGCAGGATTTCCAGAGCACACTCTGCCTGGCAGCTGTCACTGAGACTGGCAGCACATGCAGGCTCATGCCAGGTTACTCAAAACCCCAGCTCAATACCACACATAAATGCCCATCTGCCTGCAAACCTGCATTTCAGTGTAGCCATAATTATCGTAAGCAAATGGCTCCTGTTGTAACAAATGGTTGTCAAATGAGTTATCACAGATAGCAGAGACAAGATGAACATCAAGGACTGCAGGAAAGGAGGCAGGCTAATGGGGAGAAACCTTCTTCATGCACCGTTAGCTGCCACCATCAACCCTGGTCCAAGAAAACACCCAAGTGCTTGTTCTCGCAGGCAAACCAAATCAACTTTGAGATTTTTATTTGCACAATGTAACAAGATGATGCAAGAATTAAAATCTGGGCTGCTCAGCTCATTCTGATTTTTACAGCTTTGGCCTAAAACAGTAATTTGAAAGGGTAATGGTATTTTTCCACTAGAACACCCCTCCTGCAAAGACAGGCTGAAAGAGATGGGCTTGTTCAGCCTGGAGAAGAGAAGGCTCAGGAGAGACCTTTGAACAGTCTTCCAATATCTATAGGGGGCCAAGAAGAAAGCTAGAGAAGGGCTTTTAACAAGAGCGTATAGGGATAGGACAAGGGGAAATGGCTTTAAACTGGCAGAGGATACATTTAGATTAGGTATTAGGAAGAAATTCTTCCCTGTGAGGATGGTGAGGCACTGGCACAGGTTGCTCAGAGAATCTGTGGCTGCCCCATCCCTGGTAGTACTCAAGGCCAGGTTGGATGGCACAGCCTGAAAGAGTGGAAGGTGTCTCTGCCCATGGTCGGGGGTTGGAACTACATGATCCCTAAGGTCCCTTCCAACTCTAACCATTCTATGATTCTATAATGGGGTTTGAAATATTCCAAAAGCTTGTATTTTTTGCAAAGTAAGAGGGAGCACAAGCAGAAAAGTTGGTTACCCTTCATTTTTCAAGCCTGACTCAGAGGCAACTTGAGCAATAACTTCCAAGATTAGCAGATACGAACCACTCTGAACCAGAAGTCCTGAATTTCCATTTCCCCATCAATACAATGGCAGTAACAGCACTTCCCTCCCCTGTAGTGAGAGGTACTGAAATTCTCAGCTGGGCTGGGATTCACCCAGGTGGGATGGCACAGCTGAAATACTGAGGCTAGACCCTACTGATAGAGCAGGTATTTTATGTGTGTGTTTATATATATACACACACATACACACTATATAATATATATAAATCATATATAATATATACTTAATATAATGCATTAAATAGGTGACATGATATATATGTAACATGTATAATACATTGCTAAGATACTACTAGACTTACCTCTTAGATAGATGACATCTCAAAATTGGCCTGGGTCCTTGGTTCTTCCCTAAGCTGTGCTAATGCTCCTACTTCTCTCTTCCTGCCCACTTTCCATCTCCTGTACAAGGGCACCAGGAGGAGTGTGAGCAGGGCACACCAATAACACTCTGCCCTTGCCCTTTAAAGAGGCCTTTTCCTTCCCACTTCAATAACATTTACTCAGTTCCGCTCGTCTCCAGGCCATGTCTAGAGAAGAAACATTACTTCTGAGCCTTTCTTCTTCACATCTCTCTTCCCTATTCATTTTAGCTGATCTGGGAGGACCACTTTGCACTGGTGGTGATGCAGCCAAGACTGGACACTGTTTTTCCACCCAGTAGTGCATTTTAACAGCCATTGCATAAACAATGGCTGTGATGCTGCTCCCTTTGTTGTCTTATGAATCAGCCAGCACAGCTCTGCACCCCACAAGACACACTCCTCACACTGTGGGTGTCACTGACTTGCTAATGGAGCTGCCATAACTTTTCTGAGCAGCCACTTCTGCCAGCAAATAGATGACACTCACAAATCACTACCTGAAAGGTCTGCATGGCATGTGGCTTAATTTTCTTTTCCATGATATGAAATCCAATCTGAAATGCACAGATTATTTTACTAATCTGTATAAATCCTATTAATAGCACTCATTCTGCTGCGCTCACATTCACTTTCTAACAAATCTGTTCAGACCTCCTGCAAGATCTTCACACCTGGTTGCACTCATGTCTTCATAAAATAGCTGGCCATGAATAGAAACTTGCGCTTTACCGTTATCTCTCACATTTTAATTCATGTCCCATGGTCCAACATGTTCTGGATCAAAGCATTAGTGCTGTAAATCACTGTGGTGCCATCAGAGCTAAAGTAATTATACAAAGGGTCACACAGCTTCAGTAGGAAAGGGCAGAGACTGTATGCCTCCTTTCCCCCAGCATCACTGGCTCCTGTGCCTGCTCCTAGCTGTAACATGCCCTATATAGCTCCCATCAATGTTACTCTATCCTGCCCTGGACACCTTGACCAAAACTGTGCCTAGACCCCAGCAAACGACCTGCTTGCAGGAAGGAGGTGATGGGCAGTCTCTGGAGCCAATGGACATGTTCACACCAGCCCCATACACATCCCCTGTGGGTTTATGGTGATGTGCCTGGCAGCAGGGCTTGCAGCTATCAGAAAGAGCGGCTTCCTTGGCAGCTGTGTGGGCTACAATTCCCCCCTCTCTGAGCTCAGTGTGGCCTCTCAAAGAGAAGCCACCCTCTGTTCTGCTATAGAATAAACCATTTTCTGTTTGAAACAACAATATTTACTTTGCCTATAGTGGACTCCAGTGGCTTCCTACATCACAGTCATGGCAAGAGGAAAAGAAGAGGAAATCGGGGCTCAGATGCCTGGCTGTGACTTCCTAATCAAGCTGTGCATTTATTAGCTACTCCAAATCCATGTTCCTATCCCCCTGCTCTTCATTTCCCCACTTTCATGAGTCCTTGTAACTGAGCGCCTTTTGGCATAACCACAGCTTCAGCCCATCTGCAGCACACTAGCTCCATGGGAATCTGTCTTCATGCAGCCAGGACTATGCTCTTCCCATGGGGCAAAGAGTTCTCCGTGCCCTTGGGCCAAGCTGGCACTTGCCAAAACCAGCCCTTGGGAAGGGCTTTGAGCTGCAGTCACTCCCAACCTGCCCTTGCAGGCTTCCGGCACCTGCTAAGGTGTCCCCCTCCCTGTGCCAGGCAGGAGAGGATGGATGCAGGAGGAAAAGGCTCCCCACCAGGTGAGAAGCTCCCCAGACTTATGAGCTGGAAACTTTCAAAAGAGAATAGGAGAACTTGGGAACTGTGCCCCCCACCAAAAAAAAGCCCTGTAAGGTGAGGGAGGGAAAAGATCTACTTGAAGTAACCAAAAGGAAGGGGCTGGAGATAAACTGTGTTTACAGAAGTCCACAATAGGACAAACCTACTCCTGATCTCCCTGCCAAGGGATCACTGCTTCTTGCACAAGTCTGTTGGCTGTGCAATGCTGAACATCCAGCTCCTCCCAGAGCCGAGCAAGGCTCTGGAGTGCTTCACTAAGCTCAATAAAAAGGCCAGGTCTGCAGTGCAGCGCCACTTCCAGACAGCCCCAACTACATTTCCAATGTTTTTTCTACCAGAGGGCTGAATGAATAAATAGCATAAAGGATTTGTGGCTCCTCTCTTTCCTTCTCATAGTGGAACTGCACCCACTCCCCATCCAAATGTATATGAACTTTCTTTCATCACTGTAGAAAACATTTGATGTTGATACAGCTTCACTTTCTCCTAGTTTCTCCTTAAATTGTTTTGAGACCTAAATAATTCCTGCTGGTTTGCATATACTCTTGCTCAGGAATTGTTTGTAATTCTTCAGTTTTGTGGAAGAAATGTCTTAAAAATGTTACCCACACTCAAGATATTCTCCCCAAATTATCTTTTACAAGGGGTTTTTATTTGTTACCTGAGTTAAAGCTTGCCTGTGAAATAGCCGTTCAGTTTTAGACCTTTAATCTCTTTGTAAAGGTGCCTGTTGTGAGATATTAAAATGCCACAGAGAAAAAGAAATGTAACAAAAGAGAAAACTTTAAAGAGAGACAACCAGCCAAATACAACATGTGGCCAGACAGAATCAGAAGCACTGGATGCAGTACAAACCCAAGAAGCATCAGACAAACCACCTCAGCCACAATGGTAATGGTTTGCCAGCAAAAGGAATGCAGAAAACAAAAAAGGAGGAAGATAACCCCCCCCTTCCTCCCCCAGCTTTCCCCCCAAAAGACTATCTGACATGGCTGATGACTCCGGTGCATGAAAATGTGCCACTTCTGGAACAGCAAATAAGGACCTGCTGGCCAGGAAGTTCTGCATTTGGGGTCGTGCCTGCCTGACCCTGTGCAGGCAAACCTTATGAAAAGAGATGCTTTAATACTAAGGGTTAGAGAAGGGAAATACCCTATCTCAGCCCTTTCATATGTGCACTGAGGTCCTTTGTAAAATCAGTGCAATTTTCATCACCCTTTGCTGCAGAGTGCCACATATGGATGACTGGAGACCTTTCTCTGACGTCCAGCTTGTGTGTGCTCACAGCCATCCCGTGCTTGTCTGTCCTGTGCCTGTTTTGTCCTTCCCCCTAAATAGCCTTTTCGTCTTGGATGTGTTCACAGAGGACAGTCGCAATCCCCACTCTCACCTTTGCCTTTACTCAGCTGCCCAACCTAGTTCTGCCAGAGGCTGTGTTGAAAAGAGTTGCTTTTCCTGATGTCAAAACCTGTTCCATATCCCATAATGAGCTGAGATGTAGTACACTGTAGAAGAGCTCTGCTGGTTTGGAACACCATGCTGCCCAAGGAGCTCATAAGTTATCTTCTTCTCCCTGTTGCTTGCATTCCTTGAATGAACATGCAGAAGAGCTCAACTCAACATCTGCCAGGAGGGTACATGCAAAAGGTGAGCTTAACTCACAGCTGCTCTTCAAACTTTGCCTAAGGACAAACTCGTGAGCTCTGGTGGCTTGTGTTCATGCAGTGTCAGGGATTACTGCCCCTGCCTGTCCCCAGGCTGGAAGCTGCTACCTTGCTTGGTCTTGGCAGAAGTAGTGGAGTGTCCCCTCCATGGTCATCACAGAGTACAACCTTCTGTACTGATATATGCTGCAGTAGCTGGTGATTTCAGCTGGTGTATGCAGTTGCTGTACTTTGTACTCATGCTTTTTCTATGGGGGACAGAGTTCTTTTGGAAGGACAAGATGGACAGGCAAGAGAAGTCACCTACAGAAGGCTGATAGGGAGGGCTAAAAGCATTGACCACAGAGAGTTTGCAGTCCTGCTCACCCCAGCATTTGGCTTCATAAATTCAGGGTTCATTTTGTGCTACAAAGTTTGGTGTTGATTCCTGCAACTCATTGCAGCACCTCATGCTTCCACTTTGTCTGGTTCAGGGACATAGCTTCTGGGAGGTGCCAGTGTCACAGGGGATCACAGCATTGCCTGGCACAAGTGTGCCCTGGGGCTAATGACAGAGGAATTACTATACAGTTTCTTCTCCACCAGCCCTGCAAAACCCTTTCTTCCCTACCTGGCATATAAGCTTTCTAACATGGAACAGCCTCTCCTCTATCTCCAATGCTGAGTCGCCCAGGTTGCTGTCTTTAGGGTAACCCCTATGTGTCGCAGTGATAAAACTTGCTTTCAAATGAATTTTAATAGAAATATTTGATATTGGCTCTTGTGTAAAAGACCACAAGTCCTGGTCCTTGGTAACTGCCTATCCTTCATACATAAACATAAGCAAGCTGCAAACGCACTCCTGAAATGCAGCCCGCAGCACCAGGGGTCCTGCCGAGGTTTGCATGCTTGGAACAAAGTTATAGAGGTGCCACCATTGACAGTGACCATGTTGCCTTTAAAGCACAGGGGTGCTTAGGAAAGTGATCATATGCAAAAATAGTGATTAAAAAAACCCTAAAGAAATCTTTCATGCTGTCTTATTACTCAGCCAAACAGCTTCTCCAAGCACCCATCTATTTTGTTTATTAATAAAGATAAATTTCTACTCTCATATCCTTATCTCAAGAAGTGTAACCCCAAGTGGGTTCACAGATGTGCTTTGGGAGTAAATGGAATCACCAAAAAGCTCATAGAATTAAAGGAACTTCACTTGGAATTAAAAGAGCTGAAGGAAAGAGGAGGGGAGAAAAATACAGCTGGTAGATTAGACATTGTGATCTGATACATTCAAGGCACAAAGGATATTAAATGGAACTGAAACTCAAATTTAATGAAACTGAGAGACAGCAAACCTATGTGTAATTAGCCTACAAGATTCACTGCCACAAACTATAATGGAGGCCAAGAGCTTGTCCACACACACAGATAGATAATCACCTACGCACAAGCACGCTTATCTACACATATACTTATTGTCTCTCAGGGCTAGAAAGGACTTTGCACTACCAAAAGACCTCTCAGTCTTTTCCCCATCTGTAAGACAAGATCAAATAGATGGCGGTATTTTCTGACAGATGTTTGTCTAGACCTGTTTTTAACAGAGAATCTCCCACCTCCCCAGGCAATTTATTCCAATGCTTCCTTTTCTTCTTCAGCTTTATACACACATGCACACGTATATTTGTCTCAGAAGGTGAGCAGAGCAGTCTCTGATGACTTGCACATCAAAAGGCTTGTTAACTCATTTCTCACGGCAAGATCTTTTTTGTGAATGATATATGAGCCCTGAAGATCCCAACCTGACCCAAGATGACAGGCTGAGCTTGGGGGACCAGCAGATGGGGTAAGGGGGGAAATTTGAAAGGAGGGAGAAATTCAACCTTTTCCTTATTAACCCATCAGGTTTGTTCTGCTGATGAAAGGGATATACTCCATTTCTAGACTCAAACATTAAGTTCCTCTCATTTTGGTAAAATAAATACACTTCTGGCTTCCTCAGCAGCCACCTCAGAAGAGATGTTGTCCTGTCAAACTAAAGTAAGACAAAAGAGTGGATGAGGAATGAGCCTTCACAGCTGGAATATGTAAATGACAGGATGGAGAGTAACACTTTTCCAGCCACCCTGGATATCTATTACCTCCACTTTTGGACTGACAATGCACCAAATGTTTCATTGCCTGGGGCTTTACAAAGCCGATCAGCTTTTTTAGCTGAAAGCACTAATGTAGAAAGGCAATTGGGAATTAATTATTTAATGTGGCTCTCATTGGTAGAAAGCTTCCACCCCTCCTGCATCTCAGCTACCATTATACATATGTTGCTTTCTTCAGACTACAGCGATCAGACAGCAACAGAAAATTATGGCTAAATCCCACTCCCACTTGCAATGAACTCCATTTAAATCAACAGATTTGCACTCAATAACTAAGAGTGCAGCTTAGCTCCATGCTAGAAGAAACATCGTTTGTGTCAAAAACCATAGGCAGATCTCAGCATCTCCATTTCTGAAAATAAGCCGTCTCATACCTCTGCTCCCGAGCCCTCTCTTTCAGGCAGCCAAAGACCATTCCTATTTAAAAATTAAAATCCACGCAAGGAGCCCTATTAGTAGGAAATCAGAACTAGCTCCTTTTAATGCGGTTGTTCAGATGCCCCACTGGAGCAGGCGGAAAGGTGTATCCTGGATCTGCACCGCGTCTTGGTTCAGCTCCAGCTTCTCCAGATTCTCAAGATAAGCATCTATTTCATTTAGAGCCTTTTTAGTTATGACCTGCATAGAAGCAAATGTCCTTTTGAAGATCCTCCTGCAACAGCTGCATGCCAGAAACCCCCGTCCAAAGTTGCTCTAAGAGCTTAAGTATCAGGCCCCGTGTATTTAAAATATAAAGCTTGCAAAATAGGGTTCTGCAGCAAGGCTGAGAGGGGGCATGACTTATGCTGTCAGCTGTCATAAGTGGGAAAATGGTGAGTTCTTCCCCACAGTCACCACCTCTGGAACCATTCCTGATGAAACCCCAACAGGATCCTACTGAAATTCAGTGTAGTGAATTACACCAGGAACTAATTTAACGTAATGTGTTCTGTATTTCCAAGCACAAAATTTACTGGGTTTGTTCTTTTTTTGGCTGTTCAGAAGAAAGAAATACAACTGTATAGATGTGCTTTTCTAAGATCCAGTGGCATGAAACCTGAAATATCCCACCAAGATTCAGGAGTGAGAAGTTTTAATCACTGTGGAAGCACTACACTTTTGAAGATCTATGAAATTATATACCCAGGTCTGAGAAGGGTAAACTTATCCGCCTGGGCAGATCTGCTGATAAACAGAGACAACTCATTTTCTCCTAGAAAGCTGTGCTATATGTTGTTTGAAAAAATAATCAGCTGTTAGAGAGAGGTTTAGGCTAGGAGGATAAAAGAGAAAAAAAATCCAACCAAACAGTGCTGGAGGAGACTTTCTGCAAGGGAAAAGGAAGGGCGGCGCGAAAGTATTCCCTTCATTTAAGCGATTCCCTGCAAACTCAGGAGGCAGAAGACAGGCCAAGCATCTCTCAAGGCCAGACTGAGCAAGGCTGGCGACGACGGAGGCATATGGAGACCCACCCAGGGCGCAGACAGAGCGGAGGACCCCTAGACCTCGGCTTATGCAAGGTGACCTTTCCCCTCTCTAAAATTTCAAAGCTGGTGTTGCCGGTGCTGAACAGACTGTGTGCCATATGTAACATGACCTCAGCTCCGCTCTGCCAAGCCACTAATGGCATCACTAATGAGGGGTGAAAGGTCCCTTTCCCTCAGTTCACTCAGAAACCCACCAAGATGGTGGGTGCAGGTTGGGCCCCCAACCCTCATCCCCCTACCCCTTATCCCCACAGGCCGCCCAGCCACAGGGCACAGTGGCTCTCCAGAAATCACATGCGCACCCATGCAAGGGGTTGACAGTGCCTCTTCCCTTGGCCCCACCAAAGCCAGCAGCTCTCCTGGCAATGAAAATATTCGTTCAGCGCTCAGATGCAAAGCACAGAGGCAAATTGAGCCCTGTATGTAAATCCTGCCCTGCTCCCCACTGCCACCCCACCAACCTCCAGGCAGTGCCTGGTTCATCACCTGGGTACCAGACATGGATTTGGGCTGGAAGGTGGCACAGAGCTGCACCCAAAAGGGGTGGGTTTGCACCCTGAATCACACTGCAGCTGCAGGGACAAGGTGGTGAGGCCTGGGTTTGGCAGGGTGGGGGAGGAGAGTGGGTGATGAGGCTTCTTCTGTCCCCCTGAAGGCTGCCCCAGGCTGCTCCCTTCGATCATGGGGGGCCCTTCCTGGCCTGGGCAGTGCCAGGAGCCAAGGGGGAAGCCTGGCAACCGCCTTCCAAAAAGGCTTTCACAACCCCCTCCTCAATTTAATTTTTTTCCAGCTTTTTGCAGGGAAATCACTGCAATGCCTTGCACAAACCCTTTTTTCTTGCGGTTTTGGTTTGTTTTTTTTTTTTTTTTTTCCCCCGTTGTTTTTTTTTTTTGTTTGTTTGTTTTGTGGGTTTGGGGTTTTTGTTTGTTTGTTTGGGTTTTTTGTTTGTGTTTTGGTTTGGGGGGGTTTGTTTATTTGTTTTCCCAGTATCCAGCGCCCCCCTGCCCCAGCATCACCTAAGGAAGGACACCGCTCCCTTGCACTCGGCTTCCAGCCCCAC
>JAOEHX010047031.1:0-17130 GCA_025448015.1 Bolborhynchus lineola
TGACCAAAGAGGTATTCCATACCACAGCACATCATGCCCAGTATATAAACTGGGGGCAGTTACCCAGAAGGGTGAGACCACTGATCGGTCAGGCTGGGTATCAGTTGGAGGGTGGTGAGTGGTTGTATTCTCTTCCCTTGTTATTTCCCTTACCATTATTACTATTGGTGGTAGCAGCAGTGGTTTGTGTTATACCTTAGTTTCTGAACTGTTCCTATTTCAACCCGTGGGAGTTACATTCTTTCAATTCTCCTCCCCATCCCCCTGGGAGCAGGAGGAGGAGGTAGGGGAGTGAGCAAGTAAACTATGTGGCTGACTGGATTTAAACCAGAACAGCTTTAGGGAAACCCCAAAACCAAAACACAAACCATCTGATATTGCAAAATGAAAAGATAAGTTCAGTTGCAAATCATAAGCAGTGGAAAATAAAGGCAGACAAAACCAGTCGGGGTTAAAAAAAAAAAAAAAAAAAAAAAAAAAAGAGGAGTCATACTGATCAGAGATCAGAAAAAAATTGGTAAAATTCACTTTTGTTTCAAATTCACTTCAATGTACCTTAGCAGAACTTTTCAACAATGATGTTTCTCAAATGTTTATGTGGTATAAGAAGAAATGGACAGCCAACAGCTATCCACATATTAAGAAGTCTGCATAAACTATTAGAAAGTATGAAGCTACTCTTAGACTGATGCCATCTAGGCTCAAGTAGGTTTTTCCAAGTACATTCCAAGACTTACATCCAACATCCTGCTGGCAGCAGTGGTTACAGTAACACTGCAGGAAAAGAGGAGGAAAAGAAAAAAAACACAGCTCACCAGCATAACAGATTGATATGAATTCCTATCTTCTTCTGGGATGCAGATTATCCTCTTTATGAAAGTTACTGAATTAAAATTTAAAACCACCAAAAAAAAACCCGCCATTTTCTTATGCCCACAATTCTGACCAGAATGCTTTTTCAGAAACACTGCTGCAATAGAACAGATTCAGTTTCTAACTTAAACAGTCCTATTGTCTGCCTGCTGTTTACCTCCAACAGATTTAGGGAAGAAAACTGTGTGACTTCCTGCTCATCACTACAGTCAATTCCTAACAGAAGGTTCTCCAAATCACCTTCCATAAGGCCTTGTTAAAGACTTTCACTGTCTTTATAGGCTTTGTATCATATTTCTTAAAAGCAAATGATGGAAATTTTACCTAACATTTTGCATAAAACCTCACCCGAATCTGGAGCAACATCAGTGATGCTTCTCTCTCACCACTGGGAATGCCTCTTCTGATACATTTCCCCAACCTATGCCTTTTTTTGTAGCCACATCAAGTTACATAGTAACTCATCATCATCACATGGGACTACTGCTTCAGCAGTTTTTTTAATGATTAACTACTTAGCAAGACATTTTGTGAGGGATTTCAGGTTAATTACCTTGTATTTTGTAATATCAAATTCCATTTCATGGAAGTTACCCTAGTCCTTTTGGTCATGCCATTCTTCCTGTATGACATCTCTCTGCTCCTCCTTCAGATATCTCTCCACATTATGTTACCAGCTATTATACTCAGTATTTCTGCCAAGATCATTAATGAAAATATAACACAAGGCTGGTCCAAAGACTGATTCCCAAGGTATTCAATTGCTTTTTTGCCTGACCCCTTCCCAGGATTATGAGTTCCTTTAAGCAGTGTCTCTTGCCAACCCTCCCCATGACCAAAACCTTTGACTCTACAACTTCTATGGATTGCTGCATCAATGCTAAACTGATCTCCAGATAGGGGAAATCTGACACATTTACTTCACCTGAAAAGCAGTTTTCTAATTAAAAAAAAAAAAAAAAAAAAAAAAAAAGCTAAGAGGTTAGGCAGTGATGAGCTATCCTTAGTAAATCCATGCTGCATTTTATCCCCCTTTTCACTTAGCACCACATCTTTATTCTTTCAAACATCTTTTTTAGAACCTCATACGCCACTGTATCAAGAAAAACAGGCCTGCATCACCATGAGCATTTTTCCTTCCTTTTTGTACAGGCTCTGGCTGAGATGGAGTTAAGTTTCTTCACAATGCCCTGTATGATGCTGCATTCTGAATTTGTATTCTCACTTTTGCTGTTGCTATTCTCTCTTTGGGCAAGGGAGACCCAGCTTCCTGGCTGATGGCCAGCATCAATCCATGACACTCAATGTAAGTATCATAGGTCTGCCCCTGACCTGGGAGATTTGCATAAAATATCTCATTGTCAAAAGATTTTGTGAATCAGTTCTTTCACAAATTTTTGAACAAAGACTATCTGATTGCATCAGCATGTACACAATAAGCTTGCACATTCATGTTTCTACCCCTTTATGCACACTTCTGTTTCCATACATTCATTTCTGTTACCTGGCTTGGTTTTGCTCTATGGCTGTCATCATTATAATTAGTGAAAACAAAGCGTGTATTTATTTTGGGGACCTTACCCAAATCATCCTTAATCTCAAGCACACCTTCACTGTATACAAGTCTTACATTATTAAAAAAAAAAAAAAAAAAAAAAAAAAAAAGTATGAAGTTTTTAACTTTTTGGCAGCCATTATTAGAGTAGCATTTATTAGACTGCCATTTGACAGTCTAATTCAGTTTGGCATCTTTCCAGCTTTATTTCTGTTCATGTATAGCATTCTCTGTGAATTTGTCCCCCAATTCCCCAGTGCCTGCAGACTCTGCCATCTCTAACTCCAAATGCACTTATTCTGAGTGAATAAGCCTGAGTACCATGTCTCAAATTTTTTCCTTTAAGGGCACAGATTCCTCTAAATTCTATTATTTTTAGTAACCTCAGATCTTTTTCCCAATCAATCTCTGGCCTCTGCAGTTCACCTTTTTTTATTAAAATAGGCCCATTTGTTTGTTCCTTCTGAACCCCAATCTTCTCTTTCATCTGGATTTAGTAATAAATACTCAACAATGATACCCACATCTCTAATAATGCCCTCACCACTTGACAAAACTGATGTCCAGAATTTCTGCTAAACAACTACTTGATGAAGAAATCTTTCATGCAGAACATACAGGAATGTTTGGGCCCTGTTAGTAGAACTGTAATTTTCCAGCTATGAACTGGAGAATAAGTCTCTGCAATGGCACAGTTCTTCATAGTAGTTCTCCTTAACAAGTTACAAGTCTAAATCCAAACCCAAGGATTTAAATTCCTAGATTACCACAGTAGATTTAATTTACTACCCTTCTCTTCCCCTAGATTTTATTCCAAAGAAATTATTTTCAATCTGTGCTGTCCTTTCCTTCTCTCTTATCATTTAATTGCTATATAGTGCTATTCCACCATTTAGCTTTCATTTTTGTCATTCCTGAATATGCCCTTACACCTGAATTCAAAGCATATCTGCCACCCAACCATATTTCTGCTCTAAATTTAGTATCACATCTGTAACCAATACTTCATACTCCTTTTTCTTTGTGCCTGTTGCCTTGCATTTTGCACATATATTTCAGTTTCACTTACTAACCACAGAAACTCCCATTTGAGGATCCCAGTTTCTACTGA
The DNA here is from genome assembly GCA_025448015.1 of Bolborhynchus lineola. Lineage (NCBI taxonomy): Eukaryota > Metazoa > Chordata > Aves > Psittaciformes > Psittacidae > Bolborhynchus > Bolborhynchus lineola. The sequence goes on from JAOEHX010047031.1 coordinate 3,540, forward strand.
CTGTTTGGCTTTAGAGACCTTTGGTCCTCATCAGTCTCATATTAGGCATAACTGTGTTCAGAGACAGACTTGGACCCTAGTCCTTGGTAGAGCTCACTCACGGCCAGCTACATCCCTCATTCACACACTCTTCACAAACTACAACCAACCTGCTGAAAAACAAACACAAACATTCACCCATCTGCCATGAACACTTATCAAACCCAAATCCCACAGTCTTCCCCTAGATGTTATGCCTGTCCTCAGCTTGGCACACAAATCCACGTGTCTCAGCTCCTGATTCTTTGGTTGCAGCCACTGCATGTGCCAGCCAGCTCTCCTCATCCATCACCCAACCACCATTACAAGCAAGATGCATATATTCCCTGTGAGCCAACCAACAGGTATTGCCTTTTCCTCAGGGGCAGGACCCATTAGACACCCCTGCTTGCTAACTTTGTTAGTAAGAGCCAGCATTCAGAAAAAAAGCCCTTCTATCTGGAATCAGACTCACTCCAAATTAGACGTATCTGTAATTTGGTCTGCAGTCACTGAGTAACAAGACATCATGCCAAAGCCTTTTCATTCGCCCTGTTGACCAAACATGCAATATTGTGCATGGCTTTGAACAGTGCTTTTCAATATGCTGTGGAGAATATCTGGTCAAATTAATATCCAATACAATTTACAAGAAAACTATTTTGACCCACTGTTGTCACCAGCATTTTCTACACAGATCTAAAAGGCCACAGAATGTAAGAGAAGGGCTATAGTGTTAAGAAGGGTGTACAAGAACCGAATATGCTTCATCTACCAGAAAAGTGATGCATATTGAAAGCCAGGGATATTAAGTGCAGTGTTTAATGCTTCTAATTTAAATTTTGGGGAAACCAAACCAACTGCCACTAGGTAGATGCTCACACCTCTGGCATGAAGTTAAAACATGTTCATAATAAGCAAGAGGCATTATCACACGCATCTTCAGTTGCCACCAGTATCTGAATTGTATTACCTAAAAGCTGTAAAAGTACATACTTAAAAATAACCTGAATAGCTTGTGCCTACTATGCTTCTTACAGAAGAGAATTTCTGTTTAGCATCGCAGCACTGCATCCCACCCCTCTCCCTCTTCAATTCACAGATGAGGTTTTCAGGGGTGCTACATCTCCAAACATGTCAATGCAGCTATTTGCTCCTTTTTCTTTTTAATTACACTTTTTGCACATATATAAGTTCTGCTACATCCACAAAAATACACTCATTCCACATTTACAGCTGCCTTGTTATGAAGAGTACTTAGATGCCCCATAAAAGAACATCAACAAACATGATTTTTGGACTTAAAGAAAATTTTACCAAGCAAGCTGTTAAACAAGTCTGAATAGATTGATTTATTTTTATGTCAGGGCACATCACTCTGGCTAAATCCCAAATAAAAGAATGCCAAAAAATGTCCCAAATTCTGCAAAGTACCTAAAAAGGTGCTGATTCTGCTTTTAGTTTAGTTAAACCTAATAGCTTGTGGCTAAACATCACAGCCACATGCATGACATCTCACATTCAACAACAATTCCGTTTTTGTTTTTTGTAGAAGGAGGTTATACAGCAACTACACTGATAACACCATATCTACTTTAACCCATTATGGCTGTAGGGTGACTACAAACTCCTAATTTACTGCCCACGGAGCTCAGTCCTATAGCTTGTCTTTGTTAGGAAATAAAGGTTACAACAATGACATAGAACTGAGACTGCTAATCCTTTACAGGTATCAGAGGCAGTTTTTCCTGAACAGAACAGCACAGAAGGCTATGTGGTCTGACTTCCTTGGAAAAGCTTGAAGTACTAGCAGGTCATGACTGCATTCAGCCCCCTCTGCTGTCTCTCCTCCAGGTAGCCCACCTACAGCCCAGGGAAGGGTCTCCCCTCTGCATGCCCATACCTAGAAAACTACATAGCTCTTTATCTTCAGAAGATGAAGCCAATTTTCATCAGCTGAAGCAAACACCTGTATTCAAATATAATGCATCATCATGAGATAGAAATATTTATGATCATCAAATATTACTAATATCAGAAGACACGAACAGTACCATATTAATTCTACTTTTGCATGGTGTCTCTCATTTTCCATTTTTCTCTCCATTCATAATAAAAAATGCTTTTGGACTGCTGCTCAAAGTAAAGGAGGAGAAAATAACAAAACCCCACACCACATAAAACCCCAAGCACCAAAAAACGCCTAAACCCTTTGCCTAAAGTTTCATAGTCAGACCTAGTGCTAAATAGATCATGCTGCAACAATTGTCATCTTTAATGATAGTTAAAAGTTGAATCCTACAATACCACAAACCACAGAATTTAGGATTCTACAATAAGCTTAGAAACCTGGGAAAGGTATTAAGCCTGCAGTCCCTGTAAAGGTCTAGAAGCTATACTTCTTCACTCCAGCTATGCACTGAACAAATTCCACCACAGAAACAAGTTCTACAGAGTGCTTGAGGGTTCTCTGTAATGCATTTCAAGATACAACGGTGTATTTAAATCCAGCCCTTTCACTCTTCACTTAGCTATCCCAGGCTTTAGCAGTTTCTGAGGCTAGTACAAAATGCAGCTGACAGCAACAGCAGCAAAATAGCACCCTTGGAGTTTTTGAAGTGTAAAGTTCATTAGCTCTAACTTAAGGTCACTCTTGTAATCCAACAGCCAAAATCTTATGTGCACTACCATGCTGTTATCCTGGAAAAAAAAAAAAAAAAAAAAAACCTGCAAAAAAAAATCAGGATGTCAGCTTCAATACTTCTTACAAGTGACAAGATCAGCACTAAAAACCCAAATCACAGTCAATACTTCTTAGCAAGTTTCAAGAAAGCAGCAAAACTGTGCTTGATTGTGCTGTAAACTAAATGAAATTTAATAGAACGGATAAAGGAAATGAAAGAAGGAAGAAGATAAACATTTCAGTACCTGATAATTATGGTTTATAATTATTAGTTGAACTTGGCTTACAAATAGAATTTACTAGAGTGTCTCTTGGGAATTACAAGACATGCAAATAACTGAATTTTAATTTCTTCTATGTTTGTTTACTGATTTTTTGTACATACAGTTTAAATTTCAACAAACTCAATTTTGCTTTATCCTCAGTGGTTATTTGTACACTTATTAAAAAGTTATGTCAACAGAAGACTTTTAGAACACGAGCATTGTTTTAACAATTCTGAATCAGATGCTTAAAGTAAAAGAAAATAGCTCTAACTTCCTCGCTTGATCCTGCACGCTCATACACTTTTACTTATGTGCACTCCTCTGTAAGAAAAGTACATTAAAATGCATAGATAAGAATATCCTTTTTTTAAGGAAATAAACTCAGAGACCAAATACTTACTGGTAATTTTAGAAATAAGTAGCTTCTCTTCATCCCAAATGCTTGTGTTCTAAAGAGTGAGACTTTTCAGTCTCGTTTGTTCAGAAGACTGTATACAGCATTTATTTTCAGTGTTAAATTATCAGTGACCTCAAAATGAGTTCCCAAACCAAGATACCTGCCTCCAAGACTCAAGAGTTCTCATTTACATCCCCCAATTTACCTTTCTATATTTACACAGTTATAGCACTCACACAAATGTTGTATTTCAACAAGTATTAAATGGTTTTTATTTTACTCACCTGTACACTAAGATGAATCCATTTCTTCACAAGAATTCTCCCCAGTGTCATTACTTTTATTGGTGGCTGCAAACCATTTACTGTGCGATAATAAAACATGGCCTCTTTCTCAGAGATTGTGAGTTTGAACACAGTCTGCCCATCAACAGCCTTTTCTATTACACACCTTTGGAAATAACCAAGAAAAACAACATAAGGTCAGAGGAACACACATATACACATTCTTGCCAAGGTGCTATCCAGTAAAGTGATGCTAACCAGAACGTATTAAAATAAGCATTAAAAATCCAGCTCTTGAGAAGATGCTCAATGACAGTGAAAGTCATTGAGATATACCAAGTGTAAAAGAACTTTAACAAAGACATTTTATCCATCTTAATCTGAGATCTATTTTTATTTGGTTTTGTATTTAGTGCATGCAACCCCAGTTCACCTAGGGGTGAAAGAGGGGTCCACTTTGGCTCTTTTCTTTAGGGTTCAGTGATGGAAACCACAGTGGCTGGCAAGCACTGCACTCTGTTGTACTTTTCATACAAAGCTGTGCAACACAGTACATACTGTGGAGACATTTCCTTTGTTTTTTTAGTCTAACAAGGCAAACGTAATGTAACCACAAAAAGAAGCACAAATTACATGTTATGGAAATAAGTACTCTACCTTTCTACCAAATCTGCCCAGATAAGGCAGCAGCTTTTCCTACACTCTCCCTTCAACAAAGCCTTTCTCTAACCTAAGAAAACCAGAGCAAGGCAAGGCTTGTAAGTTTTTCTCACACACACACAAAGATTTCACATCAATACCAAATACAACACTAACATATAAGGTACAAAGAATACCATTCATAACAACCCAACATTGCATACCTACTTGATTAAATATTTTTGCCAATCCAATCACCATGATGTCAAGGGTCCTGAGAAAGCATAGGCTATATATGCTTGTGAAACAGCTATTTTATTAAGGTCATCACCAGTGCAACAAAAATTGTGAAGTTCTGCATTCCCATTTCAGCTGCTTGAGAAACCCAGTCCTCAATTTACTGACCCGTGAAAAGTCAAATACCTTAACAGCTACACCAGACTAAATTAGTGCACTAAGTCACAAGAGAGCAGCATATAAAATCTGTATGAGAACGAGATTCTCTTAGATGCATTCCAGAAGAACAAAATGCTTATCTACTGATGAGTATCTTCACTTACTATGTATTTATAAAAGTATCAAAAATGCTGTTCTTTGATACTGCCATTATTCCCTAATTCACCCTTAAATGCAAGAGAAAAATTCATTCATCTTATTAACTGTTACCATTTCAGCCTTCTGGAATGTTTACAATAAAACAACTTGCAGAATAAGACTTACTAAAACCATGTTTCTTCATATATTGTTGACTGGCCTTTTCAACATTTTGTTTGGTTGTAAACATGCTAGTTTTGCTAGATAATAAATGTGAGAGAAGGCTCAGCTAAGTAGCAAAATATTTAGGAACTGGATTTACTCAGTTCCTGGATAAACAATAATTGGATAATCCAGGTTTTTATTTATTTTGGTTATCTAAAACAAGCATCCCCCACATTGTTTTTATCCCCAAAGGTGTCGTGACTTTAAGGGAAGTGACCTTGATGTACAACACTTCGAAAACTGGAAAGAACAAATGTGAATTGTGATTCGCTACTAAAAGAGAAAAAAAATCAAGAGGTAGAGAACAGAGAAGAGGGAAGTGGGGGGAGGAAAAGAGAAAGAAAAAACCCAAACTACTGCTAACATAGGTGAAATGGACATAAGAGTTACTTGTGACTGAGCATGATTTTCCATTCCAGTCATGATTTTAGAGAGAAACTACAGTTCTTTGTGAAGACCCAGCTTCTGGTAACCTGCAGACCCACAGAACCAATCCCTGACTACATAATTCTCTATGGTGGGATTGGAGGAAGGAAAAACAAACAGTGCAAATCTGCTTGGTCAGCTTTCAGAGAGAAAAATGGTCTAACATGGCTGCACTGGTAATCCCAATACATTAGCTGGACCAATTGCAAATGAGAATATTCGCACGGGTTCAAAATCAGACCTACATTATTTTAAGGAAAATCCCCCCTTTCAGTCTAATTCCTAATGTAGTAGATCTGAATAAAGTAACAGGACATGATTTTAGTCCTTTAGATGAAGTTAACAAAATTACGTTTACTGCCCACTTCACAGGCCATTCCCCCTGACCCTTCTGTCTGCTGATTCACAAAAGGCTCCAGCCCATTTCTCTCTTTTGATCATCTAACTCCCAGTTAGCCCAGTTCACACTAAATTGGTATAAACTACCAGTAATGATTACTCAAATGTGCTAAGCTTCTACTCATATTCTTCTCCTATTTCATTGTAAAGGGTTACCATCATATACCATTTCCTATATTGTGCTAAGACTTACTTACAGGCCGCACACAGGCTTACTGAATGCATTTATATTAACTGATAAGTGCATGCAGTGAGAAAGGAAGCATGGGGAAAGAATAAAATTCAGGGACAAGAGCTCTGCTTGCTTATCGCACTTACTGCCTAAAGGGAAAATAAGTTTAAATGCTGGAGTACAAATGTCAGTGGTTTCTCACTATTCTCTTGTTTTTCTTCAGTATTTCCACTATGCAGTGACTTAAAAGCATACCTACAAATATCTATACTATACATCTTAGAAGAACATTAGGACTGTAACATGACCTGACTTTACTCTCTTTGTATGAAAGTGCATTAATTTCCAGGTTCACGTAAGAAAACTCAGTCTATGAAACTGACGAAGAAAAGTCCTTGGTGGCTTTGATTATCCACATATATTTGCTTCGCCAGAATGTCACAGTCTTTAAAGGGCCTTCAGACTTTGGATCCTCACATCAGTATCTCTCTCTTCAGTCAGCACAGTAGCATCTTGCAGAAAAAAAAAACCCTGCTGTTCTCCTACATGAGCACATGCCTAACAGAAATGTCACAGTCTTTACAAGGGCACAATGGGATACTATACAGCAACACTTTTTTCTCAACACTCTCTAGCACCCAGACCATGTAACATTCAGCTCAAAGAAACACATCATTATGGCATGTCCAAAAACCATTGGTCTGCTGTACTTGATGTAAAAGCACTGTGCCAGTAAACAAAATACCTTGTTAAACTTACAAATATTCTACTGGTCATATGAACAGCTGGTTCTGGCTCACCTTCCTAGTGCTTTGGTGGCATCACAAAGACTTTGGTAGAATGAGTCCCAGCTCTGTGAATTCCCTCTGCTGTGATAATGGGGTTTAAAAGGTCTCACAAATAACATGTAGCAGAGACAATTCCCCATCAGAAACTGCAAAATGTAGGATATCGGGGACATCAAACTCCTTTCGCCAACCTGAAGAACTCACTAAACAAGTATAATAAAAGGAAAGACATCTAAGTTTGCTGTTAAACCATTTCTCTTTTGTAGGACGCCTTCCAAGTCAAGCTTCAGTGACTATTAATGTGCAATTACTGTTTCACCAACACTGGAGCTCTGTATTCCTTTCATGAGGAAAGAAAAACCAATATGTTTCTTTCTGTGAACAAAGAGTGTGGACAGTAGCATATTATCTTTACCACTGGAATAACAGTTGTCCAACTTCAGTTTTTCAGGACCAGGTTCTACCATTGTCATTTATACAGGTTGAGTAGCAGCAAACTCACAAGGCAGAAGAATTAAGTGGTCTATTATAAAAACGGAATAAAAACATTCAGATTTTAAAGTAATCTATAAAACCCACTGAACAGGAATATGTACACTGTGTAGTTATTAACGCAGTAGCAATTGGAGGTTAATGTTTTACAGTAGTCCATGGATAATCAGACATCAGTAGTGGTTTCTGCACAGTACTTCATCATTTGAAACCAAGAACATACATTTCATTGTTTTAGGCTCCATGCAAGCAGAAGTCTATCCCATTAACAAAAGTTTCACAGATCTCCTTCAACAAATCACTACAACATCTTGCTTGGAAATTAGCAGAATATTTCTGCTTCATGTTAGGCATATGCTCTGCTGAACAAGACTGATATGTTGCATATGTGTGGACATAAACTCATGGCATAGACTAGTCCAGGAAGGGACCCCCTGGCATTCAAAATTCAGTCACTCTATAGAAAATGCTAACTATAAAAGATACTAGGTCAAAAGCTCCAGAGATACTTTTACATATACCTTCAGCTGACCTGATTTAACTTAAGCTCAAACTAAATACTCTTTTGCTATGCAGATGTCATTTATTTCCCTTCCATAACCACAATTTCTATAGCTAAGTGGATCTTATGAATTATCATAGCATAAAAAGTCTATAAGTTTGCAAATAAGAGAGGGAGCATGCTTAGCTATGTCTATTTCATAAACACCTAGTGAAACTTCACTAGCAGCTTGAATACTAGAATCCTTTGTTAAAAGTTGTAACATGATTTCTTGATCAGACAACATACCCCAAATCTTCCGGAAAAGCTATGACCTCTCTTCATTTTAGAAAAAAAAAAAAAAAAAAATGTTAATTGTGGAAGATGTGGGATGTTTCCTAGCTTGTTTTTAAGAAGTAAACTTATGTTGGGTGTTTCCTAAAGTTTTAGGAATTTTACTTTTTTCCATCATGAAAATAGCAACAACACAAATCCCTGACAACATTTTTCCTAGCAGCTTTTAGAAGGAATGCTATTTAGAAATGCAAATTTACATTCTTAAGGACAGACATTCACATTATGCATGAATAATCCCCACTGAAGACAATTGGACTATCATCTGAGTCAATGACACTTTAACTGACCCTATCAGTCTTGACATTTAGGAAGGCCCCAACCTAAATACACCTTTAAAACGTCAGTTTCTCACTGTACCTTTTTAAAATTCTAAATAGCTTGCTAATAACAACCATGACTACAACCGTTGAGTTGGGTCTTTTTAAGAGCACCAGGAAAGTAAACACCTTCAATGCTACTTACATTACACCTTCTTGCTCAGGTTTCAACCATACAGTTAACGTAAATGAAGCTGCAAGCCTCAGAGAATGGGGAGTAGAGAAGCAATCCTTGTGATTATGAAAAATGAAGCTGGAAGCATTGCTGAAGGACCCTGGATGCAAGTCCCTTTTATCCTCTGTGATACAGGTCCCAAGGCCTTCTGAAAGAAGCAGTTTGTAGGAAGAAGGTGATGACCTGTATGGGCATTCCTGAACACAAAACCTCTGGGTGCAGGACAGAATACTTTCAATAGCTACTGAGCTATGACAAAAGGAACTTCTTTCTGGAAGCCCACAGGTGGCTTCTGTTGGCACGACTGACACGTTCTTGAAAGCTCCCACATTTTCAAGCCTAGGGAAATGTCCCTGAGAGCTGACCAACTCAAAGGAGTCATAATAAGTTAAGATTAATATTTCAATAGCATGAAACAAGAAACGACACCTCAAAGAAAGAGCCCAGCAATTCATGTTTACAAAAAAGCTCCTCCTGATTAAAGCATCCATAAATAAATAATGATGTCCACGTCGGTAGCAATGTTCTCAGGTGGTACACTTTAAGAGTTTATGTAGGTTTTCATCTTCAGAACTCTCATGCAAGGACTCAGTCACAAGGGACATCTATGTCTTCTGGTCAGCGAAAACACGCGTGGGTGACAGCAGGTATCTGCAAACCACAGAACACAGACATAGTCCATGGGAGAAACGTGCCCTTTTGCAAGAACAAAGGCAATGTCCCACTAGGGCTTGAATGCTTACTCCAAATTTCAGCCAGCACACCTTCACTGGCTGTGGACGACAAGACATCTCTCTAAGCAAAGGGGCTGGGACTAGGCCAACTCGAGCCTGCACATGCTCACACAACCCACCATAGCTTATCCCAGATCCGTGGCATCACATGAGGCCAACACTCATATTTGCGCGCTAAAGTAACAAGTACAGAGCAAGACACCAAACCAAGGCATGCAACTTCAACCTCTGAAAGGCTTTCCTGACGGTTTCGAGCTAGCTGGTTGAGTCTCACATCTTTTACAAGCCCCCAGTGCTTACCTCTCAGCTTTACACCGCTACCTGGGAGCTGCCCGGCACCATCCCCACCGCGCAATTCCAGGGACACCCCCTGCCCTCTGCTCCCGAGGGACAATAGGGAACAACGGCCGAGCTCCTAGCCATGTACCTATCGTCCCCTTACCCCGCTGTTCACAGCATCATGCAGCTCCTTCCAGCCCTCGGCAAAGCCGATTAAAACCACGTTCCCCATCTGCTTACTAATAGCGAACGCCTGCGCGGGGGCTGTGCGGCAGAGCCGGCGGCGAACAGCATGATGATAGCCGATAAAGAAGTTCATTTACCGTCATGTACTCCTCTTGCGAGAGGAGCGTAGAGAGCCGCCCTGTGCTCAGCGGTGCCCAGCAGCAGTCCGCGGACACTCCGCCAGCTAACGCCGCTGCCCGGGCCCTACCGGCCCCCGCCCTCCCGCCGCGGTTTAAAGCGGCAGCAGCAGCAGCCGCCGGCTCCTTCCCTCCTCCCCCGGGCCCGGCTTAGTTTTACACGCACCCAGAAGGGCGGCTCGCGGCATGAAATATTTAACGCGGCTTCGGGCAGCAGGAACGGCGGTGTCGTTTTGGGGGTGTGGAGCATCCACCAGCCTTGCCTGGTGAAGCGCTTGAAGCAAGGAGTTAGTTGTACGTGGGTCCGACCTTCTCAGGGTCAGCCTTTTGCCTGGTACAGAAAGGGGAATCAGTTACTTTTGTAGGCTGAAACTACTGTGGGAGGTTGAAGTGCGAGGCGGCCCAACAGAGAGCTCGAACAAGGGAAGAGCCGCAGCTACCCGCTGCACAGAAAAAAAAAAAAAAAAAAAAAAAAAGAAAAAAAAAGACCAAAGAAACGTTGTCAGGACCTTCAGACATTTTTGACATAAACCTCATTTCTCTCTTTGGTATTTTAATGCAAAGCAGGCATAAACAAGCTGCAAAGTTGTCATTAGTGAGCTGAGCATGAGCTACAATAGGTTGTTTATATGTATTTCTAGACAGAGAAGCACCAATTAATACGTCCCCTGAGGATATATAAAGCATCTATAAATTTTATCTTATTATGGAAGTTGCAAGAGCTGCAACCTGGCTGGTATCTTTCCCGACAATTTCATTGAAATAGCCTCCAGTAACTTGTCACCTTAGCATGTTTGGACTTTCACCAGCTACACATTAACAAAACTCTTTGGCAACGTATACAGTTGCTAAGAAATAACTCAGTGCATTTTAACAAGCCCTTCATCCCTCATCAAACAGACTCCTCCACCATTCCTGGAACATCTCGGCTTTAATACAGATCTTTTCTCCTAAGATCATAAAAGATAAATAGCAATTCTTTGTAAGGTGCCTTCAGTAACTTGGCCGTATTTTCATGTTCTGAGAGTCATTAAAGATCATAGCACTGTTGTCAGAATTACATTTGAATACTTCAGGGAACGTAAAGAATTTAGTTTGCTACAGCAGGGGTAGAGAGGAAACATCAGTCTAAGACATGGTGCAACATCACAGCACATAAAGCGTTTCTAGATAAATAGTTAGACCACAGGCTACCATGGTGCCACCAACAGTATGACGGTAAGAGCTGTTGGCACATCAAGAACAAAACAGGTCTTTCAGAACACAATAGAGAGAGAACAGACATTAGCTACCATCTTCAGACGTCAAACAAGATGGGAACACCTACGAGTTATGGATCATGAACCTGTCAATAGCGGGACTTACCAAATGGCTACATTGTGACTTGTGTCTATTTCTTGGCATTCCCAGTCCATTAAAACAAAATCAGGTTTTGGTCTGACCACCTCGTTCTAGCAACCAGGAAGGCCTGCTCCAAGAATCTTTGCCAGTCTAACAGGTATCCAAAAGGAAATTCAGAGTACATTCATCACAAAATGCACTCTGTGTTATATTCTACAAATCCTTGACAGCGCCACCACCTCCCAAGCACACCATAGCATCTTTCACAGTCAGTGCTCAGTTTGGGAAAACGGTCCTTCCTTGTATCACACTCTCTGTCCCCAAAGATATCCAGCCCAGCAGAGGTCACAATTTTTCCCTTTACATATTTCATCCAAATACACAAGTCAACAGTATAAGCCTCACAAAACCACATGGCAGGACAACAGCCCAATTACCCAGGCCAAGGATCTCTTCATCTTTGCGAGTGACACTATTGTTCATCAGGAGTATAATGAATAAACTACTTGCAAGACATTAGAAGATAAGAAGACATCCAAATGTCTTTGCAACCAGGAGCAGGCATGCAATATTAACTGTACCACAAACGCACAGAGTAATTTTGCAGGAAATATTATGGGTCCTGTCCACAGGAGTGTTTTGAAGGCTTTTTAATACATGTACATGAAAACAGGGAATCCTACCAGGCAAAAAATGTGTGCTAGTATTATGCAATGAATTCCTATGGAGAATTTATTATGCCTATTTAACAGACTTAGAACTGTGGCACAAGGAAAATGACCTAATTCAAATGCTTCAAGCTTTTAGTTAAAACTGCTCATTTCATCAGAAAATAAAGCCTCCAATAGCCACTGGGGCTAAGCCACTCAGACACCACTGGAGAATCTGACCTGCATCAGAAAATTGATATAGCTGGGAGCCTGATCCTAATAATCCAACATCCTATCCATGGCAGATAGCATAATCCAAAAAAGCATTCCACACTAGCTGTTTTCTCAATTCATGGTTAGCAGAGCACAGGACCCACTGGCTGCTCTAGGAGGTTGGGGCAGGTTACTAAGAAAAAGAAACCATAGAGATGGTTTATAATACAGCAGCCTGTGCCTTTACTGGGAAATTTTGAAGGCCATGTAGGTGAAATCTGTATGGTCTGAAGCAGGGATTTAATATGAGAAGTCATCTTTCTATAATCAAGTTACAAGCCCTCAAAAATACCAATTTCCACATGCGCAGTGAAGGTAGGTAGAACATCTTATCGGAGATGGTGAAACCACAGGGACTAATTACGTTTGCATACAGGGCAAACTTACCATCATTTTCAAGCTTTAGTGACTTGTAACAGTGATAATCTAGTATTAATTGTAAACAGTGATAATCTTTAATTTTGTAACAGTGATAATCTGGTAGAAGGAGGTGGTAAAAAGAAAGGATGGAGACAGGGAACACAGCAATATACTTACTCAGAATTCCAATAATACAAAACTAGTCTGCACAAGTGTACACTTGTAAATGTATGTTTTATACAATAGAATACCAAGTTGAAATTTACAATATTTCCTTAGAATCATGATGCCTGGAACTACTGAGTTGGAATTTCAGATAATCTATTTCACTCCCTAAAACACCATGGGTATTCTGCACTCTCACAATAGCTTTTAAATAAGATTTTTAATTAATGTTGAGCAAAGTCATGACAACTAATTTGTTCAGCGACTTTGTCTTGTCTTCTGTTCATAAAGAATTCTGAAAAATTGAAGAACTTTGAAATATATTGAAAGTTTCTATTTATATTATGTTCTGCAAACACCTTATACCAATGTAAGGGTGTATCTATAGGACCATAGAATAGTTAGGGTTGGAAAAGACCTTAAGATCATCCAGTTCCAGCCCCACTGCCAAAGGCAGGGACAGCTTGTGCTAGACCATGTCACCCAAGATGGCATTGAACACTGACAGGGATGGAGCATTCACAACTTCCTCGGGCAACCCATTCCAGTGCCTGGTATTGACTAGTCGCATGATACTGTTGGCTGTTGCATGAAGTGACCCATGGAGACTAGCCCATGCAGCATGACTTGCAAAGATTAGGCTCAAGCATACAATACAAAATTTGCTTTCAGTGAATGAAGACTTGCTTTTATGAGTGCTTTTTCTTCTAAAACTACACCATTGGAATATTTGCAGGAAATTAACATCAAAGATCCATTTGTATAGCTGAGTCA
>JAOEHX010047031.1:17196-27428 GCA_025448015.1 Bolborhynchus lineola
AACTACAATGAAAGTGCATTTTAATAGCTGGAGGGGAGTTGATCATGACAACCTAGGTATAATTAACAGCTTCAGTTTTTAAGGGGAGGAAATTCTGTAAAAGGCAGTGAAATAAATATTGGAATAAAATTCTCTGAAAGCACAGGAGGAGGCGGCAAGTATTTTATAGAGCTGTTAAGAGCCTTTTAACAGCTTTAGAAGTACAGTACATCACATGGCTTATTTTAGTGCTAAAAACTTTCTTTGTTACTAGAAAGGCAGAAATGAAAGATTCAGGCAACAAGTTTTACAGTCTTCGTTCACTTGAAAACACTGATCTAGACTGTAGATCTTCAGGTGGCAAGTTCAGTGAAAGGAAACCTCTGCATGGACTTCTTCACACATACTTTCTTTTGCATGACCATGGTAGGCTGCAATAATGGCCTGTCCAGGCAGGAAGGGCCATGCTATACAGCTGGAACACATGGGCCCTCATAACCAGCCTTTATTCTCCCCACAGCATTTGTTATTTGCTCCACATGTCCCCTCACTCCAATCCATCACGTGCTTCCCCGTCAGTTCGCAGTGCAGGACATGTCCAAAATCTTTTTCCTTTGTTAGTCCATTCTCCAAAACAATGTTCTCTACTCCATTCTCTGGCCTTCAATCCCTTCAGTACATTATCTGTACCTAATTAATCAATTCTGTTTTCATCAGCTGATCACCAACACCTTCTCCAAACTCCCAGTCAAATCCCTGACCTTATTCTACATTTTCCTTTAGACCTTCTCCTTTAAGCTATTCCATAGCTGCATAATCCATAGCTGCTTTACCAGACAGCCACTTCTATCTTCTTCTGCTTTATCATTAAGCAACAAGCATCCTGTTCAACCTCTAGCTGATCTCACCTTCCTTGTCCCGAGCCTTTTTTCAGCAAAACATGACTCTACATCTTTCAACTTCATATTTCATCCCAAAAGAGGATGTTCTGGAACAGTAGCTTCCTCCTCTTCTCTGTTTGAATTCAATTACAGTGTATCTGCAGCACAGTCCTCAGGTAACAGCAGAGGAAGGGGACTGCTTCCTCCTCTGCCAGGAGGAGCAGTCTGCAACCAGCCAGCAGAAATGCTGTGAAGAGACTCACACTTGAGACATTAGAGAAAAAAAGATAGTCAATCCTGATTTCTAGAGTCAGATTCACCACGGGTAACATTTCTTCCAAAAATCTGTCCCTATTTTTAAAGATAAAACTGATCTCCTGTGCTTAAAAACAAACAAAAAAAACCCCAACAAAATCCCCCAAACCCCACAAAACACAGTGAAACTTTGACTTAGCATGTACATATTGAAAAACTGGAAAATAACAGTAGGATTTATCCAATTTTCATGTAATTAGGCAATTTTTCAGCTTCTGCTTTTTCTTCCTGAAAATTCATATCTCACAGTTCTCAAAATACTTCACTTTATCATCTTTTATTTTTTTTTTCCCAAATCCCTGCATCTATACATCTATATCATTCTCCTTCAGCTTCTGTATTCACTTTTATTACACAGCTCCTCCTGTTGCTTCTAGCAAATCACTACAGTAAATCACTCACCTCCTTCCCCAGACATCTTCCTCCTGTTTGCTCCTGTAAGGATCTTACCACTTTGCATTCAGAACAGCATCAAGGTCCCTCAAACCTCTCTATCTTCTGCCCCCAGAATCCTTATTTCCCACCAGTTTCTTCTGCTGCTTTTCAACATATCACTCCTTCACAGCACAGCCCTCACTAATTCTCTCACCTTAGGTTTCCCTCTCTCCTCCTATTCAGTTCCCCTACCCCCTCTGAAGGTTTCTACCTTGAACTCACCTCTGCCTGAAGTTTGGGATAAATCCTTCTTCTCAAAGGCTGTCTTCTATATGTCCTGAGGGAGAGACATGGAGTAAAAGCTCTAGAGCCATAAAATGGTTCTTGCTGTGCTGTAACTGCTGGGGTAGCAGACCCAGTCACAGTTTGGTAGGACCTTCATCAAGTCCAGAGCAATTACACTGCCCTTCTTTCCTGTATAGCACACATTCAAGGTCTCCCAATGCCAGAAAGAGCAATTAAACCCTTTCTGTTGTACCATGTTCTGTTGTACCACGATAAGCAACAAGACATAGTAGAAGTCACTGCTTCTGCCTCTCCATCTGCTCCCCTCCATGAGGATCTAAGAAGTAACCAAGTTGGGTATAGGATTGTTTTCTTCCCTTCCTCCCACACCTTTACAGCTCACTTACGCCAGCACAGCGAGTATTGCATGCTCAACTAACAGTTACCTCTTCAGATAGTTTCCAGCAACTAGGAACAATTTAGTCCCTCAGTCCTGAAGGAACACAGCTGCCTCAGAACCATAGTGCAGTTGTCTTCAGGTCCTCTCTCTCCAGATAGATATGGAACAAGAACTTTATTCTGCTCAAATGTTCTTCTGTTTTATTATGTGCCATCTTTCAGATGCACTTTTCCCTTATAGTAGTGATTCCTCTGCTCCTGGCACCACTTTTCTTCAAGAATTATTTTAAGTGTGTTGCATTAAAGGAGACAGCAGCCTCCCTAGAGCGACTGAGTTAAGCTCATTACGCTGCCACCTGTAAGTGAAACACATTAACTTTATTCATCATTCTGACTTTGAGATGTTCATTATTCCCAGTTATCTTCAACATGCAACTGCATATGCATTTTAGCATGAAGTCATTTTGTGCACCTTATTCTATACCTTATTCTGAGAAGCATTAACATACACTGTAGGATTTTGTACTTTTCTGGATTGGTAGGATAAGTATTTGCTAGTTTAAATAAAATAAATTGACATCCTTCTCATAATAAAATCTAGGTGCTATATTAAGGGAGGTTATGTGAAGAGGAAACAAAAGAGACAGTCCAAATTCCAATCAGAGCTCAGAAATTAGTAACAGTGCTTGCTTATGTCTTAGTTTCCTTATCTACAAATCAGGAAGATTAATATTTACTTTAGCAAAGCACTACGAGATGTGCAGAAAGGAACAAAATACCAAATAATTATCAAGTGCAGTAAAATTTCTGAGTTTAACTGTCAAATGCCTAAACCAACCCTTTTTCTGAAGTTCAAGGAAGTGCTTAACTTAGCAGTAAATCTAGTTTCAGCTACTAACAAAAAGATCTACTGCTAAAAACCAAACCAAGATGGCTGAATACTCCGAGACCAGTCCTGTGAAATGCTAGAAGGCAGTCAATAATTAATATCCATGGCAAAGGAATATTGATAGTAGGGCTGTGCATTTTATAAATCTTTCCTATATGATCAGCTAAACCAGAAATAGGATCAATAACATGAAAATACAGTCTGAAGCTCACAGCAAGGAATCATGGATTTGCATCTCTACTGGTGAAGATGTTCTAAAGGAGAAAGATGAGGAAGTCCTTCAAAGTGCTGGATGGCAGCACAGGGAGGCAGAGGTAAGAGAAGTAACTGCAGAGGAAACAGTCCCTTTGTTTGTCTCCATAAAACTCCCAGTGGAGTAGGTCTTTGAGGAAAGGTTGATTTAACTGCATCCTAGTTTAATAAATGCAGATCTAGCAAGTATGATAAGCAGGTTCAGTAGGAGATAAGGATGCAGCATAGCAAGCATATCAGGACAATCAGAGGGAAAGGGTGCTGCCAGAGGATGCAGCAGAAGTAATCTAATGGTTGACCATTGCCAAATGGGCAGTTCTGCTCCAATCAGAAGATTTAGCAGATTGAAACCACTCACCCAAGGAGCCAAGTGAGCGCCAAGATTTGGTACAAGGGTATTAGCAAGAGCATACTTCTGAACACAGCAAACTTTTAGATAGTTTCAGTCTGCTTTGAGGAAACATATCTGAAATTGTATATTATTTGATCCTTAAAGTCTCCTTCCAAGGCCAGGATTACTGGCATGTTTTGAATTAGTTATATAGCCCAAGACATGGCTTTCTAGGACATTGTGCTTCTCTTTCCCAGGAGCTTTAGAGAGATGGAAGGCCCAGAGAACTCAGAATCTACTAGGTAAGTCAAAGAGGGATACCTAAATTAGTTAGATACTAATAATGGAAAAACGTGGAACTCAGTCATGATTCATTGTCCTTGCCTGTACTCAGCCTACCTGAAATTACACGTATATCCTTGACAAGGAACAACTCATGATGCCCAGGATCATAACAGATACAACAGAAAACAGGAAGAGGCACAGAGTGCATGCGTAAGAGAAATAGGAAATCACTAAACAGACAAAACGATAGGAAAATGCATTCTGTTTGCTTTGTGAGGCAGAACTACTTTATGCCACTATCACTGCATTTCCATGACCATCCTAATGAATATTCACAAACATCAGGGCAATTTTCATCAGCAGTATTCAAAAAATTGTGAGCAATTTGGTACAGCCACTGTCCAATTGACTCATCGTTGAAATCTCTGAGGAAAGGTAAGTCCTAATACCCCAGTTTCCCTAAGGGAAGACAAATAAACTCTATATGCATCAATATGCTTTCACTGATATAGCTGAAGATGAGGAAAGGCACTGCTTTGCTTTATCAATATTGCTAAAACAATGCAGCAATGCACATAGAAAAGGTTTAAATAGCAGGCAATGATCCCCTTGCACTTTGCACATAATTTACACTAAATATATCTATATATTTTTAATCATCTCATTTGTGTAATACATGTTTTAGAAACCTCATCATTAAGAGGTTTTTCTCGGAGCAATGAAATACCATACAGCTCAAGTGAGAGATGCTAAGCAGATAGAGGTTCCTACAGCCTCAGATATACGTCCATAGTCTTTGACAGGGACTGGACAGAGAAGTCTCATCCTATTAGGACACATAGCAAAAGAGAGTGACAGCTGCATTCACAGGAAAAGCCTCAAGATGAATCAGGACACATGACTTGGCTTGGGCCCAGGCAACAGAGGCTTAAATCCTCTTATTCAAGGACACCTTGACCAAAATCACACACATGCCTGTATTTATGCCTTTCAGCATTTGGATATTTGGGCTAGAGAGAAGTTATAACCATCATTGTTCACATGCTTGATGCTAATTTATGATATAAATTTTAACAAGTAACTCCAAATATACCAGCATATTATAATATGAAGAGAACAGAGTATAAATGAGAAAAGAGCCTCATATTACAGTCCAGTTTTCAGGGATGACTATTCATGAATCATCTTATTTGCGTATTTAAAAGATGCAATTTACTTACTACTCACCAAAATAGATTTGGCCTTCAAATGCACATTGCTTTTGTTGAAATTCATTTCAAAATGCAATTATTTTTCAGCTAATCTTTCCAAATTATCCAGGGAGTAGTTGTCAACCTAAAAACCCAGAAACATTGACTTTAAATTTTAAAATTTGTTAAAAATTCAGCCAGTCATATAAGTATGGCTGATATATACTCCATGGCTTGTAGTCTAATCATTTCAACATACATACAGCCTTTTGATGCTTTTGTTGTCTACTGCAGATGTTTTCAATAATTGAAACGATTTCTGGTTTAAAAAAAAAATAACCTCTTTAATTTTGAAATTTTCCAATTATGTCCACAGCAATCTAGTGTTCCAACAGCTGGAAAACTTACCCATGAAGCTTTCAAGCACTTGTTAAGATGCTATTTGAAGACTGACTTTGGTACTCCACTATAGAAATAAATCTGTTATGAATGACAAATGGCTGCGATATCCCTTCACAGTTTCAGTTAATTAGAGATAAGACTCTTCAAAGAATAGAAGATATACTGTAAACTTTTGGGAGTATGTGTTGGCATATTCACAAAGATCCATCCCTGCTGTAGCTCTGATCTTGCTAGCCACCCTGTGAGGACTGAACTTTGATCTTCTGTTGAGGCTTGTTAGCTTTTTAGGAGAGCTAGAAATGGCATCAGGGTTCAGATGAAGAGATGACTGGTTGGTGGTTCTTTAGCATTTGAAGGTTCATTGTGGGCAAAGAGCAGATCATAATTTCTATTCTGCTGGGGAAATGTAAATAAAAAGGACAAAACTAAGTTATTTCAGAACAGACACAAATATCCATGATTACCCTTGCAAACAAAATCCCTGTCCACTTAAGGAAGAGGCTTTAAAAATTTCTAACACCATCACAATTTGTTGCTGGCTTTTAATTCACTAGTTCCACTTGGGTTTTATGTACAATTTCCAACTTGGTTTTACCTAAAGTTGAGGTATAAAGCAACTTTAAGGGGTTTTTGGTTTTTTTTCCTCTCTTTTTAGTGCATGCAAAGGACAAAAATGCTTTGGAACTACCAAAATACTAATATTTATTCATATTGGTGAAGATGCTGGCAACTGCTATAGTTTCTCTGAGGCCCAGAAAAGTGGGACCTCACTAGCATCATGAGAAGAGCATTAGGTTACATTTCTAATGGTATTTGCTCTCCATTGGATAGACTAAGGCCACCCAGTTTGTAGTTATGGCAAGTGCACTTTAAAATCACATTTCTACTTCATGAAATGCATCCTTAACCTGCTGCACAGGTTGAAGGAGATATCCTGTCAATCCATTCTAACTTAGCATACTAAGAGAAAGTGCACAGTTAGGATTCACTGTTCTCAGTTTATTTTACACAATAAGGCATTGTTTGCCTGGATATCAAAAAAAAAAAAAAAAAAAAAAAAAAAAGCAATTTGGGATGGGAACAGTTTTGCCCCTTACAATTCAGTATTCCAGAAGTGTCCCATCTTTCAGCCTTGTATGAACCTGACTGAATTCTGCAACAAAATTGTCTCAAAAGGGTTGGGAGACATAAAATTGATGTGTCTATCTGTAGCAGCCCTAAAAAAGTTTCAGTTTAGAAGTCATGATCCAGGAACACATATTGGAACTTAGAGCAGTTGTACAACAGAAGTGGTATCTGGGAAATCCTGAAGCTGACTCAAGCCTTCAAGGTGTTTTGAGGTAGCCCAGGGCATTGACTCAACCTCCAGTGTGACTCAAAACAAGACAGACCAGGTTACCCAGCCTGAGTCTTGTATCTGTTTTCTCATTTCAACTGCTGAACTGAAACGTTCAGGGTCAAAGTGACATTATGTGTGCCATCTGGGAGATGTCTTATTTCTCTTTCGACAGCTTCTCAAATTAGTGAGACTCACCCCTGACAGCAGAAATGGCCACATGAAGACCACAGTCAGCTGCTGACAAGAGTTCCAGCTTTTTCCCTGATCAAAATGTAGGTTTCTTTTCGTCTACCATGTGCTGACTTATAAGAGACATTCTTCCTCTTAGGATATTTTAAATGGGATTTTAGGAATTGTTCTTACCTTCCCTACTTCTAGGATGTTTTAAACATACTTTATCTTATGTAAAGATCATAACCAATTTATGAGATAATTAAAGCAATACAAATGCAATGGACAGTCTTCAAGGTTTTACTTCCACAAAAAATATTAAACACACATTAAGTCCAGAAATTAACAAGAAGAGGGAGAAAACAGAAATCTGTGATTTGAAATTTATTCCTGCTCTATAATGTGGTAGTGGGGCCTACTTCCATAAAGTTTATTCATCATCTGTCACAGGCATATGTTAAAGGAAAATTAAAACTGAAGTGTTTTCTCGCCATAACCCATGCACTGTCATACACATCAGCTTGCAGTATCAGGCTCGGCGTCTTCCCTTTGACAATGCTCCTTTTGGCTCAGATGAGATGAAATCTCCTTATAGGCAAATAAAGCTAGCTGACAAGATGCAGCATCTTGTATTCCCATTGCTCCATAACCCAGCTCTTTTCATTTTGAGCATTTTCTACAAAAGCTTTCACGTAATGAGTGCCTGCTAGTCTTCAGCATCATGACCAGAATGTGAGTCTCTTATTATACTTCTACCCACCACATAAAACTCCGGAGGATGTCTATTGTCATGGAGGGCTGAACTAAACCACCAACAGCAACACATAAAGGGAGCTGAAATAGCATGAGGAGCAGGGACTCCACAGTGTTTGTTTCAAATGATGCCATGAAGCTAAATACTCCTGGCTATTAAAAGGATATGTGAGAGACTACTAGTCTGATAAGTAGGACACATTTTACAAATGTGAATAAAACTGAACATCACTGAAATCATCTGGAACCTGTTTGATATGTTAGTCCACAATGACAACTGGACAGCAGTGATAGGGAACTTCAAAGATGCTGAAAATCTTCCTTTTAAAGTTGCCAGATTGAACACTAGGTTTTATTATAAAAACTATCCCTCTGTACATATCCCACCCCCATGGAAATATTGAGGTTTTATTTGACTGTGTTGCAGATGAATATAGAAGTAAAATATTCAAGGACAAGTTGCCAACATAGTTTAGCCTGGATGCGGAGGACTGATCTCTATAGGCGTAATTCAGTCCATGTTTTCTCAGCCTTTTACTTCTCTCTTTAGAAAGCCAAAAGGCGAAAAAGTTATGTGATGAGTAGATCTGCCCAATGGAAATTGTTTGGATACTTATACTGTCTCCCTTTTGACATATCCTGATTCAAATTTTCCTTGATACAAGCACCACACAGTGATATCTTTGACGTCACAAAATCGAACTAGATCAAATTGAACCAGCACACAAGAAATGAAAATTTGTTTATTATTAATTTCCAAATATATATAACACTGAACTGACACTATTGTACATTCCTTTTTCACTTGAGCCTTGCTTCAAGCATTAAGCAACTTGATAATATTTACCAGTATCCTAATTCATGAAAGGAGAACGTTAAGAACTGTGGAATAAGCCTCAACCAAGTGACTGCAGGTAGAATAAGGTTGTAAGTTTTAAATAAATGATGAATATGTTTTTCATATGATTTTTTTTTTTTTTTACTATGTGCAGAGAGGCTTTTCTGAGTGGTAATTTAGTCGACCTAAATTAGATTCCTTTGGAGAACTGTTCAGAGGAGCTGCCAAACCACCGCTTCTGGTCCTAATTTCCTTATGTGAATTCTCTAATGTTGGAGTAATATCTTACCTATACCTAAGAAACATTTTAAAACCTTACGGCTATATGAGATTTCCAGGTTTTCTGAATCATCTGCAAAGTTTTTCAGTGCCATTCATATTTAAATGGTTACTACTGTAATAAATATTGTTTTCAGCCAGCTATCCCAGATCAAAACAACAAGCATCTCATTTGTGTCTACTTTGGACTATGCTGAAATAACACTTCATTATATTCAACATTTTTGTTTCCATAGTAATTTAAGCAATTTGTTTTAAAAGTTGTTAATATTCATAATTTGAAGCCATTTATTCTGATGAGTTACAGGACAGGTCTTCAACTAACAGTAAGCTAACACAATGCTATTGCTCTCACCACACCACGTAAACAGTGTTCCTTGGCTTTGAAGACTCCTACTGACTCAAATCAAAGCTGAAGATGTAGCCCACAATTTAAAATTCACAGGAAAACATTTAAGCCTTCAAACTTAATATTTGCTTGTGTTCATGCTATAAAGCTCAATGACTATAATAGTCATGGAAAATTAACGCTGAAGGGGACAGACTAATTTAGAATGAATTTGTTTTAAACACGGATGAAGACCATTCATTTGCCTGATTGCCTTGAGAAATGAAGTTTTGGATGATGAAATTGAGGCCAGCTGTTGAGAGAATAGGAAACTCAAAAACCTGGAAGAATCAGGGTGAAGACAGAAGTCAGCAAGAGGAAAAAACTGCCCAATTTTTGTAGGGGAAAAGTGAAGAAAGCACACAATTTGGAGGTGAACTAAAGCACTAATTCTTAGAAAGAATTTTAAATTTATTAGAAATTTACAGCATAAAAAGGATGATTAAATTATTTTAAGAATCCAGTTTATGCTGCTGCTTTGTAACTAGTTGGCAACCTCTCAAATAGACTATCACCAAATATTTTCTGGGTAAAATTCAATTATATTTTACTGCCATGTTTTTCATTTGCTTCTGGAACCAGACCTACTTCACTCCTGGGTGGTCACTCGTCTGTCCTAAGGAGACTTAATCTCAGCACCACTCTAGGAAGGTGTTATTTGCAGGTAGTCTGGTCATGTCACCTTTGCTAGGATTCAAATCTTGTTTGGTATCTTAGAAACTGGCTTTAACTGGCTAGCTATCTGAAACAATAGGGACTCCCTGAGGAACTCAGCTTTCTTTTGCATTTGTACAAAACCGATCACACTGGTTGTGACCTTTGTGAGCTTCTGATTAAGCCTCTCCGAAGGACACAGACAATTAAAGGGGGGGGGGGGGGGG
>JAOEHX010047034.1:0-10694 GCA_025448015.1 Bolborhynchus lineola
CTGAAGGGGGCCTACAGGGATGCTGGGGAGGGACTCTTCATTAGGGACTGTAGTGAGAGGACAAGGGGTAACAGGTTCAAACTTAAAGGGGAGAAGTTTAGATTGGATCTGAGGAAGAAATTCTTTACTGTAAGGGTGTTGAGGCACTGGGATGGGTTGCCCAGGGATGTTGTGAATGCTCCACCGCTGGCAGTGTTCAAGGCCAGATTGGACATAGCCTTGGGTGATATGGTTTATTGTGAGGTGTCCCTGGCCATGGCAGGGGTGTTGGAACTAGATGATCTTAAGGTCCTTTCCAGTCCTAACTATTCTACGATTCTATGATTCTAACAAGCTGTGGAGCAGCGCTAAGGGGATTTTGCCTTCTCCACTTTTCACCACTAGGTGGGGTAGAAGTCGAAAGGCATTGCTCTGAGGCTGAAGATACTCTGCGTGGGGAAGACAAGAAATTCTTTCCCGTTTCACCTGTACTAGAATCATTCCATCAACCTCTGTTTGCTTCTAAGCAAGATTTGGACCCCACTCTGCTTTGCAGAACACCCTTGGGTCAGCCATGCTGCTTCAATGAATGCCTTCCTTTCTCCCAAGCAGAGTTGCTGAGTGCCAAGGTGCAAAAGCAGCGAGACATCTCCTTTAAAATACTGCAGCCTGCTCTGTGTCTAGTACCAACACTGCATAAGCGGTTGCAGAGACGGGGTAGAAACTAGGAACTACTCAAAGCTCCATCATGTACCATCTCAAAATCAACCCTAAAGCTCAACATTAGGCCTGGAACATACACAGTTTGAGCAGCAAACGCACATGACCTCAGCATCATCTCTGCCCTCACCTTCCTTAGTAAGCTTTGGCATTTGTTTTTTTATAGTCCTTCTGTAAACAATTTTTCAGGAGAAAAAACAGTAAGTAAATTAATTCACATGTTTTCAGGAAATTCTCCAGTCCTGTGGAGCACACACTTTCCATACATGTCAGCTAACCAGAAATCATATCCTTCCATTTAAACAGAAGGGAGATAGTCCCTCTATAAATCACTTGCAGTGACTTTGATTTAGCTTTCATATAGCTACAAAATGACTACTTAATACCTAGCTACCAATGTAGATGGCAAATGAGGCTGCCAGGAAATAAATTACTCGGTACACATATGACTTCACAAAGCAGAAAGTTACTTTGGAAGAATATCAAAGAAAAACAACACTAAAGCCAAATCTCCAATGCAATTATTTCACCAGAAGGAAGTAAAAACATCTCTCAATTTCACATCCTCTTATTCCTCCAAAGCCATCTACACATTCTGATGGTAGGTGGTAAAAGAAAAGTCCACTGAGAATAGCAAGATGATGATCTTCATGCAAGACTTGTTCAATGCACTTACAAAAGAAGTTATAATGACCATAACCTGATCCCTAGCTAACCCACTGCATTCAGCAGGCCTGGCCTGAAATCCTGTTATCTGCACCTATAACCGGCTGCCAGTCCTTTAATTGTACATTGCTGCCTTTGGCTAATTCAGGTTTTAGGACACAGGAATTTCAGAATCTAAACCAACAATAAATGACCAATTACAGAGTGGCTGGGGTTAAAAGGGACTACTGGTGGTCATCTAGTCCAAACTCCTGCTCAAGCAGGGTCACCTGGAACATGACTGTATTCAGATGGCTCTTGAATGTCCCCACAGAAGGAGACTCCACAACCTCTCCAGAAATCCTCACATTAAAGAAGTTTTCCTCATGTTCAGATGGAACTTCCTGTGTTTTAGTTTATACCCATTGCCTCTCAGTTTATCATATGGCATCACTGAGAACAGCCTGGTCCCATCCTTTTGACACTCTTCCTTCAGATACTTGTATACACTTATCAAATGCCCCCTAAGCCTTCTCTTCCCTAGGTGAACAGCCTTTCCTCATATGAGAGATATTCCAGACTTAATCATTCTATAGTCGTTTGTTGGACTTGCTCCAGTAGCTCCATTTCTATTTTGTATTGAGGAGCCCAGAAGTGGACAAATAGAGCTGCACCATAAAACCTTGCTCAAAGAAGACTTTCCTAAAACATGCAAAAGGCAGTTCACTGAAAAAGGTGAAAAGAATTCATGAATAAGAAGTGTACTCTAATACATGTCCAAAGTCTCTTGAATATTCTGTATGCTACTTAATTTCTTGTACCATGTTGATAATGAAAAGTTGCCAATGACTGGCTACAAATGAAGAGCACAAAGATTTTCTTGAGCAAGACATTACTACTAAGCCAATCTGTGCCATAGGTAACCCAAAAGTTTGAGAGGAAATGCTCTTGCAAGCTGGACTTAAACCTTCCAGAAACAGACCAGTTTAGGCAGACATCCAGGAACAAATCTAGAGAAGCACAGAAATACTCTGAATAAAAACAGACCAAAAAAGCCTCAAGCAAATTCAAGAGCAAAATATTTTTTAGGCTGAGTGCTATGTGAGGGGAGGTAAAAAAGAAGTCTTGAGCCTTTGACATTCCTACCATTTGGTTCTTTCTCCTGCTCTTTAATTCTTCTTCTACCCAGGCACAGCACTTTTTATTGTCTGGAAAGAAACAAGACTGAATCACCTAAGTAACTGCTTTCACCATTAATTCTTTGCCTTCATTCCAATAATAGCCTGCAAACCACTGACATGCAGTCAAGAAACAGGTACATGCAACCTCCATAAAATGGTGGATTTACCATAAAAATGGAGAGGTCTAACTCAGGGGTATTTTTTGTGTGCGTGTTTCAAAACAATGGATTAGAACCAATCCTTTTGCTGAAGACCTATTATGTCAGCCTAAATTAATCCCATGCCCATCTTCAAAATATTGGTGCTTTTCCTCAGGGCTATAAACCTCCTCTTTCTGCTGTCTTCAAGCTGTCTGCAAACATTACAGCAGAGCTTGCTCCTGCAGGACTTCCCTTGGCCCCTCTCCAGCTAATTAGCTCAACAAAAGTTATCCTTCCCCTTCCCCCTCAGTTGTGTTGGATATGTTTTTTAGTGGGAAGCAGAATGGCCCACAGTCTCACTTCACTTGAGGGATCAGAGGTTTGGGTAACTAATTCTGTGTATCCTGTGGGCAGATGTATGAGGGGAAAAAAAGGATTCAAGCCACCAAACCCACTGGGGAAGGAAAGAAAGGTACCTTGTCAAAAGAGGGAGCTTTATATCTCAGTGAATTGACATCACATCCGGAGCACATTTTACGAAGGGATTTTCAAGACAGTCTGAGTTTATTGATATTGTGGTACTTTATAGGAAAAAAAACCTCAGCATGCTGTTAAGGTGCCAGTATCTCAGCATTAATGACAACAGTAGTCCTACCTTGAGCTATGGCACAGGGATTTCTTCAACCCTGGGAACTGTAAGAACTTTTGCAGTTCAGAAATGTGCAAATAATCTTTCATACCACACACCTCAAGGATATGGTTCCCTTGGGCCATAAATAGCAACTTTCTTTTCCTCACTTTGCCTCAAAGCCAGCTTATGAAAATCCCACATGCCATGTTACTCTTCTCAGACCAGGACCAGTGGTATTCTCCAATCAGCTGCAATTCCCACTCTGCCTTAGCCCTGGAGAGCCAGCCTTGTCAGGCATGTTTGCTGGCATCATTTATTCTCCTATTCTAACAGTACTTCATGACCGTCCTTGAGCTACTGGAGAAATTCAAAGGAATTTTGCATTCAAATGCTATACAACCATTTATATTTTGCTTATATTTTTAGTTAATGTAAAATCACTACCAGTCCATTTTAATTCTCAAATAATGAAGTCATCCAGAATAGACTTTTTGTAAAGCTTAGTTCTCATTTCCAGTCCTCCAAAAAGCTGCCTTTCTTAAAGTGGTGTTGCTTATAGCAATCATTGGAAGCTGCACACTTATCAGAATCCAATCTTCAGTTCCACTGTTTCAGTATTACTATAGCTACATGCTCAGGGAGTAATATCACTTTCCTCAGGTGAACACATTATGGTCTATTTAGCTCTGGTAGTATTATCTAGCAGTCCAGCTTTCAAAATCCTAAAAATATCAAAGCAAGGACTTTGTACCACTCCTTTAGTACTGTGATAACTAATAATTAAAGTAAAACATTAATGAAAACATTGTTTGGGGTCAGGTTTGGGGGTTTTATTATTTTTATATTCCTTCTCATTCTCTTGAGAAATTTATCAGGCATCACATAGGAAAAATATCACTGAAAAGGCATGACAAGCTTCCATCTGTGCAGTGGGATTTAGAGACAGCAGTGATTTACTAATTTATAGTGTTTTACTGATGTTCCCTCACATTCCAGCTTTGACATACAAGTATCTGACAACCATGGGTTTAGAACCTAGAAATACTATCTCAAGAAGTCTGTAATTTTTGACATTCTTCTCACAGACTAAAGACTATTTTTTAAGGTGTCTTACAACATAGACATAGGCATCTTGGAGCATGTCCAGCAAAGGGTCACAGAGATGGTTAAGGGGTTGGAACACCTCACATATGCTGAAAGAGTTGTCAGAAGAGAAATTTGAAGGAAGATATTGTGTGTGTGTGTACCTGATGAAACAGGGGGGAGTATGGCAAATAAAATAGATTCTTCTCAGTAGTAGTGCCTAGTGACAATTCAAGATTCAATAGGCAAATGAAAAAATAGAATACCTAATGTATATATACTAAAAGAAGATTTTATTTATTATTGGGGTACTCAAACACTGAACAGTCTGCCCAGAGAGGCTGTGGAATCCCCATTGAGGAGACATCCAGAACACAGCTGGTGAAACCCCAGGAGTCCTTCCCAACTTTGGTTGTTCTACAATTGTGACTTACTAGCAACATGAGCTGCCTACTTGATTTATTTTTTGGGAGGGGGTGGAGAGGGTGGGTGTGGAGTTGGGTAACAAGAAAACAAAACAAAAACAAAACCCCTCCACGCACAGAAATAAATCATTCTTCTTTATGAAATCAAAGACACTTTCACTGGAAAAGGAACAACACCTTATTCACAGAAAGAAATATGAAAAACTAATTTCTCAAAACCTGAAATGTTTCTATTCTCAGAATACAAAGAGAGAAAAGGGAGGCCATTCCATGAAAAGCAGCAAAAGGAGAGAGAAAACAATAGAGTTGTTTATACCATCCCAGGTAACAAAACCTGCTTTCCGGCCTATTTTTATGTCTGCACATCCATAGCTATCTGTCATTCAACTCATTTTGACCTGCCACTTCCCCCACTTACATGTAAACTTTTTTTCTTTTTTTTTCTCCAGTTTCAAATGCAAGAATCCCTTTTGAAAAATCCCCTTTACAGAAACCCATGGCACTCAAAACCAAGAGAACCTGTTTCCTATGGAGTACTGAATGCTGGCAGGCTGTCAGACTTCACTCCCAGCTTTCTCATTCTACACAGTACCTTCAGAGCAGTTTGCTTTCAAGGGAGAAGTAGGGCAATATAAGCCTCAATAACAGCAGCTTTTCCCTTCTGCCTCTCTGGCTGCTGAAAGACTTGAAATACATATTTGAAAAAGCAAAATGCTCATGGCTGATAAAAGAAAGCATGAGACTATTTCATGAGGTAAATTAAAAATTACTTGAAATAGTATAATTCTTGCTCCAAGCTTTAGAATAGTGACCACAGAAAAGAAAGATATTTCAGACATCTCGGCCACTCTCCACTAATCTGTGTCTCTCTTACTTCTCACTGCAGTTTGAGTTCCTATTCTGACGCTGCACAGTGATTTTATTATCCTAAAAAGGACATGATCCCACCATACCTCACTTTTTCCCTAGTAATTTCTCCCATTTAGCGCTTGCACTGGGTCAGTATTTTGACCACTTTGCTCTTACTGTGTGCAAGGCAGAATTGCTAGAAGTTTGACGGCCCCCCAGGTCCTATTATTTTCAGACCTCAACATTTTTACTTTATGTTTCTGGGATTTTTATCTTCTGAAATGGTGCTGAACAGAAATATTAATTTCTAAGTAGGTGATGATCAGACTGATCTCAAGTACACCTAATAGCTCTGTTGTTCAACATTTGTGATCTTTCTGGCATCAGATTCTTAAAACCAGCTGCTGTTAATTGCTTGGCTCCTAGAAAACTTGAAATACTCATAGTGGTATCATCTCTTCTTGAAGTTTTTGATAATAATTCCCATGTTTGTTGGTAAAAAAACTAGTTGGTCTTTAGGAAAGGACTACCATTTATCTTCAGATTCCCATTGGAATTAGGTGATAAAGGATTCTATCTACCGTCTAAATCTTGTTCTTTCTTGCAAACACTGGTCCACATATCTTGTCAGTTCACAGATTGACTAATATAATTCCACACTGGCAGGTCTCCCAGATTGCATTATAAGAAAATGTCAGCTGGTTGACTGTATCTCTGCAGAGTTAATCATCAGTTCAAAATGTCACCATCCCATTTCCTTCTTTCTTCACTTACTTGCTTTCCTTCTCATAAACTTGTGAATTAACTTTAAAAGGCTGACTCTCCTTTCCACCAGCGCAAAAAAAATACTTTAGGAATGAGTAATCCACAACTGGAGCAAGGTGCACTGCAACTTGCTGCCCATATAGAATAACCAGACAAGGATTTCAATGCTGTTTAGATTCTCTACCCTATTGCTTTGGTACATAAGGGCTCTAGGTTACATCATGTGGTCCCAAGGCAGACACTGAATACCGAAAACTATCACATCTCCAAAACACTAGGAAGACATCTGTGATTGCTTGCACACCCAGCCGTTCCAGTCACAGGACTTGGCTATGTAGTTCTTGAGGACCAGGCATATTTCACATCAGTAATCCTTATAACTGGCCTCCTTCAGCAAATACTGCCGAAAATGAGTAAGAACTGGAGCTGCAGGCTCAGATAAGGGAAGGATAAGTTTTCACATATTCCACAGGGATCATCACTACACAAAAAAATTTACTGTCATATATCAGATGCGATTCTGTTGCAAACCTGGGGGAGAACTGGACATAGCCTTTGACCCTAAGAGCTTGGAGATGACTCATCAATATCCTTCCTTCCAAACTGAACAATCAGCCCTGAAAATATGGTACTCACACATGAAATAAGCCCTGCATGGACTTAGTAGCACTACAGACAGTAACGCTTCACTTGGTGCATGGTTTCATTTTGGTCAAAAAATGCTGCGCACTTTACCCCACCAGTGATATCAGTATACTATGTTATTATGGAAAAGCACAGATGATCCTTATTTACCTCCTGTATCCCACCCAAGGTTTCACAGATCCCTGTCATCCTCGACTATTGTCTGTTGTCCTCACTGATGAGCACCATCATGGAAACCTGCCCATTCCTCCCTTCTATACGCTTATTGAGCTTGTAGTCAAAATGTAAGCACACTATGGATTTAAAAAAATATATGAAAATACCCAGATCATTCTCTATCCTTTCACGTGATAATTAGTTACTAACAATTATGTCCTTTCTTGGTGCTACTATCTATTAATATTATAATCCCTAATACACTTCCTGGGTAGTGGCAACCAGTCCAGAATCTGTCATTATATATGTGACATTTGAGTTATTCCCCTCTCACAACACCCAAATATCCGTCTATCCCCATTATGCTAGTAATATTTTACTGTAATTCATAATAACAAAAGCTGGCCTGAACATAAATACAGCCAATTTAAAAATGCCACAGTGGGTTAAAAAAGAAACAAAACCCAAACAAACCCAAAACCAACCAAACAAAAGAAATAATTTTCTTTAAAAGACTAATCCTGCTTTTAAAGGTACAAACATTTTCACTTCTTCAGTCTCTTAAGTGTTGGAATTCCTTATAACCTCAAGTGAAATACATCCCCAGAGAGACAGAAGCAATACAAATTTGCCAATAATTTTTTTACAACCACTTTGCATTATTTACAGTAAACAAATTCATGTGGAGAAGGTGTGCATGTGGAAAAAAGATTCTTACCACGTTCCTTTTGTTCTACATTTACAAAATAGAATTAAAAGTATAATTTCATTTTAATAAAACATCTGCTTTCAGGATTTTCTTTCCCTGTCCCATTTCTTACCCTCCCTCCCTTAAATCTATGACTTGAATGCAAAATGCATGAGTGGTGCAGGACTGCAGGGAACAGATACTGCAATTCGTTTTAGTTAATGAACTCAGCTACAAAGCATCTCTTCAACAGAAAGGCTGGCTGATGCCTTCCAGTAGAGCTTGCAGCTCTGTGGTTGGGATTGGCATCTGGTTGACATGGGTTTAAAGGCCTAAAACTGAAAGGACAGTTTTCACAGCAGCAGCAGTGCTCTAAGGTTTCCCTTTACAGCATGAGGCCTGCAGAATCCTAAGCTCTGTTACATGCCTTTTCTTGCATGCTCATCTTCAGCTTCCTAAAGAGCCACCAGCATTTCAGATGCATTTTTCTCCGCCTCTGATACAGAAAAACCAGCCCTGGTAGGGAAGTTTTGGGCAAGTTTAAGAAGTTGTAGTCCAAACAGCTCATTCTTGATGCTGGATAGCTACAGAATTCCAGTGTCTCTGATCATTGTCTGGGACACAGGTCATTTGTTCCTAAATTCACAAAAAAATAGACTCAAACTTCATTCCAATGGTAGAAAAACTACAAGATCATGACCAAAAAAACAGAGCAAGCAGCTCCATGTGGGACTATGGTTAAAGTATATTTTTAACAGAAATATTTTCCTAACTTAACCTTCTTGATATCTCTTCTCACCTACAAACTGAAACCTGCTTATTGACAAGGGTGAACAGTGGAAAACATGGTTCCAGTTTTTCACACAGATACTCTTGGGTGATTCCAGAGAATTAAAAGTTGACACTCCTGCTGTCCAAGTTGGATCAGCTGAATGAAGTGTAAGGAGAACAAAATAGACATATAGCTAAGTATATTTAGGAAGACCCTAAATAGCTTTTGCAAGGGAAGGATCCTCTCTCATAGGTCCACTAGCGGGGCTTTTTGGTTGTCATTTTTTAAACAACTGCTTAACATATGAACTTGGAAGTCTACCAGATGCAAACATCTGGCAATCCTGACACATTCACTGTGAAAGAGCAAAGCAGAAGCAAGCAACCCATATCCATTCTCAGAGGGAAATAGTTGCATCCCCAACTATCCCCTGGAAAAATCCAGTGTCTATTTCCATAAGGCTTTGTGCCTTGCGAACCCCAGCACCCCAACCCCAAATTACACTGTGCTTAAACATTATACTGACCACAACAAGAAATTCCCAGAGAGGTGAAGTCAATGCACTGGCAACTTCTGGATAGAACACACTTAACCAAGAGGTGGAAAAGCCTCTAAAGATGGGCTTTCACCAGTTTCTTCCCATTTAAGAGCTGGAGCTGAGGTAGAAGAGACCCCAAATGGAGCTAGAGCTGCCCCTGTCCCTGGCAGTGGAAGCAGGCACATACAACTACAGATTTCAACACATGGTTCCAGATAAATACTTGGGGAAAATTCCCAGGTGTACAGCCTGATATGGCAATCCACATCAGAACACCTACTGACATGCCTGGTCCACTAGTAATCCATCTCCACCTCCATGACCACCCTAGACATGAGGCATGGAACTATTCAGTCATACTTTCACAAAGGCTGACTAGCCCTGATCCACATCAGGACAAACCAACACAGGTATGAGGCAGCATCCCCTCTGACTTGATTTATGGCTTCAAAGTCCGGCAATACACCCAAATGTGTGTGCTATTTTATTTTATTTGCGTACAAGTGCTGTTTTATCCTAAGACAGGAGATAAGGGAACAGCACACGGCAAAAGGCTGTTGCACATTTCTAGTATGTCCAAGAAACAGAGATAAATACAAAGGTAAAAGAGTCTGAGCTGTTCAGGATTAAAAAAAAAAACCTAAATGCCAAAAGTTGACTGCAAAGTGCTGTAAATGGATTTCATAATTCTGAGTAAATGGGCAATAAAAATAGCAGATGAAGTTAAGGCTGAAGAAATGTAAAGTGGTGCACCTAACAAAAAAAAATTCTAATTTCAAATCCAGAACAATGTGTTCTGAACAAATTTTTTATCTCTCAGGAAAGCGATTTCAGAATTAAAAGAGTTTTATTAAAACACTCCATCAGTAATCAGTGGCAGTCAGAGGCAGATAAAATGCTAGAAATTACTAGGTAAGAAAAGGCAGAAAACAAAACAGAAAGTGTGTGTATAAATCCAAAGTGACTCCAAATTTTGAATACTTCTTAAAGGTTTGGCTTGTTCCCAGATCTCCAAAAGTGCAACACAGAATAAGAACGGAGAATGGCAACCAGAGGTACAGTGCAATTTCAATACAAGGAACAACTGGATTGCCTATAGCTTTTCAACCTAGAATACAAATCAAGTGAGAGGGATAATATGATACAGGTATAAAACAACAACAACAACAAAAAAGCTATATAAAATTAATATGAAAATAATATTGACTTTTTTGTTGCTATAAGCATGAAAACACATCATCAGGTAGTAAGTTTGCCGATGACACCAAGCTGTGGTTTGGTTGATATGCTGAAGGGAAGGAATGCCATTGAGAGGGACCTTGACACACTTGTGAGGTGGACTGATGCCAACCTGATGAAGTTTAACCATGACAAGTGCAAGGTCCTACACCTGGGTCGGGGCAATCCCAGGCACAGTTACAGGTTGGGCAGAGAAGAGATTCAGAGCAGCCCTGCAGAGAAGGACTTGAGGGTGTTG
>JAOEHX010047035.1:0-10225 GCA_025448015.1 Bolborhynchus lineola
ATTTTATAAATGTGATGTTAAGAAGACTTGTTTTACATTTTTGCAGACAAAACATTACTCACCATCTCTCATACACATAACTATAACCTAGAGGCAGATAAATAGCACTTATTATGCTTTAAAGACTGCTCAAAATGGAAATATTTGTCCTACATTGAGATACAAATTCAAAATATCACTTTTTGATTTATATTTGTCACTTACCTTTCTGACAAAATAGAAATAGTCCCAAGCAAACTGCATACATATTTCTTTACAGCTTTGTTCAACAGAATCTTTCTTCACTCAAGATCCCTTAAGATTTGTAGAATATATATTTTAAAGTCTTCCTGTAACAATTTTTTCCCAGTTGTGGGTTAAACACTGCTTCCTGAGATGCACTTTGCTTCTCTGATGTCCGTGACTGACATTTTAATACCTTGGAGTTAAATGCAATCCATCATGCAATGAGTTTGGTCTGCTTAGGAAACTAATATTAGGAGATAACCTGAACTGCAGCTCTCAGGAATAGGGTAGAATAAAGGGAGAGCCTGATTAGCATAGAACTACCCTAAAAGAAACAATTCGTCTTGAAAACCTTTTAGAATAACGAATATCAACCCAAAAGGGGTTTCTTACTCCCCCACTCCCTCTCCTCTCCTTGAGCAACCAAAAAGTTTGGGGAAAGATCAAAGTTCTTAAAAAGAAATACAGCGGTTTTCATAGAAACTCAAAGTAGGCCAAGGCAGGAGACCAGTTTACACTGTGGACCCTTGTAGATCCCTCTAGTAATGAAGAGGAGATATAACATGAGAAAGAAATTATCTTGGCTTCGCCACCTATATTCATTTTGTTTTCAGCTGGATGTAAAGCAATTTTATTCTCAGTGGGTTTTAAAAAACATTAATTTTTACATTAATTTTGGAGGATAAAAAGCGTTTCTGAACTGCCTAAAACCTGAAAAAGGGACCATTTTACCTCGCTCCTGGTCACAAAGCAGTTAAGGGGTGAGCCTACATACTCCATGCTCACAAAACTGGAAGGCTCATAATCACATCTAATGGAAGAAAAAGGCTGTTTTGCTTCATGTCTTTTCTCCCACAACCCAGACAAAAAGCAAGGACATTTCTCAGCAGAACTGCCACTGCCAGCAAGGAATCACAATGTTTATTCACCTCCCTGGGGGGCTGAAGTGTGCTTTTCTGCCCTTATTATGGTAACCCCTAATACCAAATGTTAGTCTTGCCTGCCCTGTGTATGACATTGGCAGGCACAGGGGAGCTGTTGCAAACAAAAAGATTACTTTGGCTCATCACTGCAAAACAACAAAGAAGGTCCATTTGTGCATACTTTTAGATGCTGCTCTGTGATAGCTAAATGTTTTCTGGCTGTGCTGTCTCCGCCATATCCATCTGTAATACAGGAGATACAGTACTTAATCTGTGCTTGCAAAGTTGCGGATATTTTGTATGAATATTAGATATGGAATGCCCAGGAGAGGACTTGCCATTATCATTCTGCTCTTACAAGGAAAGGAGGTCAGAACAATCATTGTA
This sequence comes from Bolborhynchus lineola, assembly GCA_025448015.1. Lineage (NCBI taxonomy): Eukaryota > Metazoa > Chordata > Aves > Psittaciformes > Psittacidae > Bolborhynchus > Bolborhynchus lineola. The sequence continues at coordinate 1,536 of JAOEHX010047035.1, forward strand.
TAAGCTGGCAAACCCCAACTCTGCTTCAGTAGAAGTTATTAACAAAATAACCAGAGTCAGCTTTCCTGTATAATTTTTACTGCACTATGCCAGAACAGAGTCATCAAAGGGTATTAATATTTTAATGCAAGCTGGGTGGAAATCTATTAATCAAAATATAACTTTTGAGATAAATACATAAATATAATGTAACTATTGCAGTAATATGTCATTCTCATTTAATTTTTTTAGTCATTTAGCTTAAAATACTCACTGAATATTTTTTGAATATCTGATCCAGATTGATGTTACCTTTAAAGTGGACTTTGAAAACTGAATCCTTTCAAGTACCAATGTTTCAAAACTAAAATAATCTTTTAAGTAGGATTCGACGCTTTTTTAAATAGACCTAAGCCTACATTTTTTCCTCAGACAGAATGTTAATAACATGATGGGTTTGTTTTATTTTCATGGAAATAAAAATGTTGTATTTTTTTTTTTTTGTTAAAATTCAGTGGCAAAGTGAACATCTAATTTGAGATCGTGGAAATATTCAGTACCAGAATGAACTGTTCATAATAATTTGGGACTAGCAGCAAAGGCTATGTTTTCATGTCAGAGTTAGACTCTGGGTGCACTTTTGAGTATAGAGGGTAATAATTCAGTTATAGCTTTTAACAACTGGCCTGAGTAGGTGGCAGTGTGAAATAATTGCAAAAGTGATTGTGCCTCAGGCTACTCTAGGAGACGCAAAGTCATGTCTTATCACTTTCCTCTGCCTGTTGACATGGTTTTGTAGCCTCAGTGTGCGCAAACGAAATGTTATCTTTGTTTCTCTGAATTCTTTTAGCTGTAGCTATTCTTGTGTTTTTCAGTACTATTTACTTTTCCAACTAGCTGTTCTGTCCTCTTGCCTTTTTGTTTTCCTCCCATTTCCTAGACACTATCACTCTACTTCACTTTTTTCACACAAACCCCAGAACTGGTCTTATGAAAGGGTAGGTGTGTTAAGCACTTGGTTGGGACCATAGAACGCGGATTATACACACAATCCCATGTGTGCAGAACACAAGGATGCAATATTATCTATAATTTGGGGTCAGTGATGGCAGCCTGCACACTGAAAAGCCTCTGCAATGGTAGAGCAGCATTTTATTAAGAAGTCACTGTAAATCACACGGTACTGGCACATCCAGCTCATCTCTGTTGGGAAATGAAAAAGAGCCATGAACTGAAAAAAACACAGGAGATTTTACCCCAAGGCACCAAGTTCATGCAAACTAAAGTTCACAGGCACAGAGTGCACCATACAGACACCCTAAAGCCACAGACATACAACCCTACCAGGCATCTGGGCAGTGAGGATTTCTCTGTTGGCATGCAGTACAATTTCTTCATAAATTCACACTTACATGCAAGCCCCAATCTTTGAATGTTTTTTATCTTCCTTTCACAGGGACAGCACAACTATCCCGTTTTCCTGCCCCCTTCCCATCAATCTGTGCATCCCACAGAGCCATACAAGAGGCCATGACATAAGCATTAATTGCTAACCAATCTTCACAACAGTAGGGGGTGTTTTAACAGCACAAGCCATTTATGTGTGAGCAGGGACATGTCTACTGCCTTTTAATAAGTAACCCAAGCATAATTCCATAGAAGTTTTGAATGTTCTTCATTTTATTAAGCTGATTCAGAATATCATCCCTGGGAAAAACACATTGAAGCATGGAAATTGCCTTAAAGAACTTGAGACAGGGCTGCAATAGAAATGACATGTGGCATTTCTCTCAGTGCAGAGTAAGGCATGTTGCATGGTTATTTTTTTCCAAGTGAAACAATTACAACTTGCTGTAGGTATCACATCACAGGACAAAAGCCTCTGTGTGGGGGTAGGACTTAGAACTGTGTTGCATGCTAGGAAATGTGTTGGTTCTTGTTAGGCATTTCTAGAAGGATTTCTGAAACTTGCTCACTTGCTCAGTTATAACCAAGATCTGATGCCTTTTCAGACACAGTACTACCTCCGTTCCTTTCTTGGGATATTTTTAAAAATAGATGTCTGGTACAGAAGAAAGGAAAAGGCTGCAATAACTTAAGGGAATATACAGGGGTGGTGTCAGGATAAAGAAAGTGAGAATGTAGCGTTTGGTATGGACAAATTTAAACACTTGATTATTTGTTAAAAATTTGGGCCTATCCCATTATAATCATGTCTACAAAATGAAATCAGGGATTCCTGGAGTTTTGCTTTATTTGGGGGTGCTGGGAACCAAAATATTTGCCTTTATCAGCTGCATTCTGACTACAACACTGACTAGTGCATTGCTGTAAGAATAATGTCTAATTTCAGAAGAACTACCTATGAAAAAATGTTTTATTTGCTGCGAGAATAAAAATTTCACCCTATTCACTTCATGATGTTTAGGCAGAGACCATGGTAACTTAGGCAAAACCAAGATGCATACTTAGACTATAAGTAGTGTCATGAAAACTGTCCTTAATACCTTTAGATTGCAACTACTTGCACACATTTCAAGCCATTATACAAGATAATAATGTCTTGCATTACATTAAAAAGCAAAGCCTGCAGGCATAGAGCCTGTCTTTAACTAACACTGCTGGCTAATAAGAGAAGCCATCCACACTGGGAAATTACCTTCAGCAGAAAATTTTCAGCAAGGAGAAAAAGCACTGAATTAAACATTAAATCAAAGATGAAAATCAAACACAGCATGTGTATTAGAGAACATACATACAATAACCCTGTAACAGTTCTAAAGCCCCATAAAGTTTCTTGTTGCTACTTGTGTGACCAAGCCTGCATGACTCATGCCTCAGACTTTGCCAGTAATGGACAATTGTGTGACCATGCCCATCTTTCTGTAATAAACACTCCCAGTTGTCCTCTGCTTAATATGTGGTTTCTTCATTTTCCTTCCTTGCAGGGCATTAACCTCAGTTACTATTCTGGCCCTCAGGGTGATTGATAAAGGAATAATTCAACTACAGAAGTGGAATGGACACATGACAGACAACAGAACATGTGAGTAGGGACCTTTTATACAGTCACAAGTGTGGGTTAAACATTGATGATATTTGGAAAGAGAGATTTGCCATGACCGTGTAGCAGAACAGTATTTGGCTTGAGCTGTCCTAGAGGGCAGAGAGAAGAATGAGTTAGAAACCAAAAACTTAAATTCAACTTCAGACATGAACAGCCTGAAGCACAATCAGCCTCAACTGTCAGTAGTTCTATTCAACCAAAAGAACATTCTGAATTTTCCCATTCAGCCTCTTATTTTCCCATTCAGCCTCTTATTTTCCCCCTCTCCTATGATAAGAGATGGCATCAAAATCCTAGGAATGCTCTGCCATGAAGTCTTCAGTCTCAGAAGAAATGACAATTTTAAAATCTATCCCTTTGCTTCTTTCCTTATTCCCCCTCATTCCTTATAGGCTGAATTTTTCCTTCCTCTCCTTCCAATAAAAGTGTTGAAGGACAGATTCTGGGCAAAAAACATTTGCTTGTTTCGTTAGTTAAAAAAAGAGTTACATGGCAATGTAAAAAAGGTATTCTCTTTCTTTGAATTGAGATCAAAAAGGTATCTGAGCATGAAAAAAACTCTTCTGCCTGTTTGCACAGTTCTTTAGGAACGGTGTTGACTGTAAGTGTAGTGCATGTTTGATCATCTGTCTTCATGAGTGTGTCTCACGCTGCATGTAGACCAACACCTACCTTGCCTCAGCTCAGCACTGCATGTTGCCTGTAGGCTTTGGTCCTTGGAGCCCCACATGTTCCAGGGAGCAATCTGTGGTTATACTTGAAGATGCCTTTGCAAGCTTGCTTTCCATAGAGAGAGCCAAACTCAGCTTGAGAACAGGCTCTTGACTTGTGTGTTTCCACTTAAGCCCATGCCACTTGCTCCTTTGGTACTCTTCCAATTCCAATCCTAGCACTTTGAGGTCCTGCTTCTACAGTGTATGGAAGATTGTTGAAATCATTACTGTCATCTAATGCTAATAGGCTAAGCATTCCTGGGTACCAGGAGCAACAGGCATGGAGAACCCACATTCATGCTAGCAACCTGCCTACAAGAGGGGTACACAGGCTATCTGCTGGGGATGGGCTTGGGGCAGTCCAGCTACCCAAACTAACTGGCAGCTACTGGGGACACCATCATTTGAAACTGTGCTGGCTGAAGCCAGGGACTTACTAATAGTTCACTAGTTCACAGACAGCCACAGTGAGCTTAAACTTAATACTATGACAGACGCATTAAATGTTTTGTCTAAAGACCATGAAAGAGTATTTAGGCAGCTAGATGGGCATACTGCTTAAATTTGGGAAATAGCCTATTTTTAAAAAAAGGAAGGCCAGGACTGACAAAGAGCAGTTTGGCTCAGAATTGTTTAAACCCCCCTGCCTGTACATCTGCATTAGCTCAAACAGGACTTTCAGTTTTAGGCTGACTGAAAGTTGATCCATGCCATGTTTGCTGCCCTGTTCCTCCTCCAGCAGATGTGATTTCACACTAAGCTTTCAGAAAATTAAAATGCAGAAGCTCAGCCAAATGGGCATAAGCATCCATCAGATAAAAAGTTTGAATAAAAATTGCCTTAATTCAAATTAAAGCACCTTGCAAGGTCAGAACACACGAATACTAAATACAGCGTATAAAAGCTAGTGTTAAGAAATGGCCCAGTGGCCCACTGACTTCAAAAGCTGACTTCTGCTATTAAACACACCTTGTCAGCTGTATTTTGAATCAAGAGTTTTTCTGTTCAAGCAAACATAAACTCAGAACAAAAAGAACAACCTTAACTAAATTAGCTGACAAAAAATGTTATTGCCCAATTGTATTTCCATTGTTACACTAGTTTCTATTGCTGCTTGCAAGCGAGTGATCAAGGCTGAGGAGCATTTTTCATGGAGTGTCATGGTATTATTGCCTTCCTTTGCATTACCTTATTTTCTGTTTCTTTCAGCAGGGGAAACTGACATGAGAAGAACACCTAAATTTGACCCTAAGGTTAAGAATGTAAACACAAAAATCAGGACACATTTTCCTGTGGCTAGAGTATCATCAGGTGTATTGAGCGGAACTGTGCCTTTCACTTCAATGATGCGTTTGTCCCATTGAATTTAACAGACACAGTTTATGAAATGTCAGCAAACAAGCAGTGCTCTGAGGCCCTTCACCTTGGAACTGCTTGACTTCATTGTAGATACTCTTATTTTCATTTTCTATTTGAAAAAAAAAAAAAATAAAAATGTCCTCTCCTTTATTTATTGTTTTTCGCCTTGCTTCGGATATTGTAGTACCACTGGGCCCCAAGGACACAGAAGCATCAGACCAGGAAAGAAAACCAGTTTACCTCCCTGCTGGGGAAATGTTGATGTGTACTAGTGTTTTAGTAAGCACGTCTGCTTACTGTAAGTGCTTGTAGTTGTCAGTTGTCTGTAGTACGATGCCCCCAGTGATCAAGTCCCTTAGTGTACCAAATTGAGGCATATGGATATCTAAAAGAAACTTCCTGAAAGATATCACTGAGGAATTTTCTTCAAGTGCTAGACCAGATAACTAAGTACATGATGGTCTAGAAAGTATTTGTTTTCAAAGACGATACAGTCCTGGGAAAGATGGGTTGAAAGAAACTAACCAGAACTTCCCTTGGCCCAGTGCAAGATCAATCACAGCCTTGTCGGTTCTGACAGATTTCTTTCCCCTGTTGTGGTGGACCTCTAATGAAGCAGGTATCACAGCAGCCACAGGTAACCAATTCTGGAGCTTGGGCTCTCCAGTTTTTCCTCATGTCTGACTTGAACCTGTCTTACTGCAAGTTGCCAGTTCTTGTCCCAGTCAGGATGTGAGCTGGTCTCTTCTATGAAGAAGATTTTTATGAGTTTGAAGTATTCAATCATAACACCTTGCTAGTTCTCTTTTCTTCTGTAAACATTTTTCAATTATGCGTTGTGTTTTAAACTACATTACACTTGAAGTTGGTCAGAACTGGATCCTACCTCCCAGCTGATGTCTCATCAGAGTACTTTATGTATCTTGCAGGCTAGGCACCTCTTTATATGTAGAATTTATGTTCCTTGCAAAAGAATGTTGCTGTGATTCTAAATATCTTCTTCATAGAGGATCATTAAAAACTGAAGGTACCTTTTCCCAGTTTCAGCATTAGTAGTGGAGCCAAACTTCTTCATGTAGCTTTAATTTTACTTTTGTTCTTAGCATTTATGTAAATAAGAAACTGCTTCTTTAGAGATAGTCATGCGAGTTCTCTTCAACTAATTTTGTAATCATAACAAATGAGTAACAGTGAAAAGTATGCCTATTGTTACAAAGGAGATCTTTTTTGTTTCACGAAATGATGCCTATCATTAACTAACCTTGTTCTGCTGTGGCAATTCTTATTTATTTCTGCAATAAAAACTGTCTCTGGAAAAATTAGATACCATCAGAAAAAAAGGCAAATATTACATAAGGCCAAAATATGTTCTAAACTGATAAATGATGCAGCACATCAGTATAATAGAGAGATTTGTAATGACCCATAACTCTACTTCCAAAACATAGCATATGTTAGAAAATGTAAGCCCCCTCTTGTATATTATTTAATATACGGCTTTATATTGATATAGAAGTACAGACCCCTACATTTAATTAAACAGGGAAACTTTGACATGAAAAATTCTTGTAACACACTTTTTTTGTTGTTATGCTATGTTGCGTGCATGAGAAATATTTTACATGAGAAACTACTAGCAATTATACTCAGCAGGTACCAAATAATCTGTTAAATATTATTTCAATTATTATTATATTTATATTTCCTATATTTAATCTCAGTTTGCTAATTCCCAGTCAAGAAAACTGGTTTAAAGGTGAATTACATAAAAGCTAACTCTGTACAGTGTAATGCTTTTTTAGGAACAGCTCTGAAGAGCCGTGGCTTCCAGGGTGTGACCCTAATTCATAGTTACTATCCTGCAATTTTTCCATCCTACCTCTTGGCATGTCTGCAGCTCTGGGTGCATGTTTTTCACTATGTCATCTTTGATCTAATGCATTGTTATGAGCTGTTGTAATTATTTTTAGAATTTATTAGATTATTTTTTAATGAAAGAGCTAAAACTGCAAAAGATGACTTTCCAAGAAATGTGTATCAGAATCTAATTTGAGTTAATTTGTGAATCTTCTTTGGAAATTTTTTTTAATAATTCTTATTTTTCTAGTTTGAGTGCAAGAGTGTAAGGAAAACACAAATGTGAGCATACATGATGGCTCAAGTTCAGCACTAATGCAAGTGTATGGAAGGCCAATGTCAATGAGGTTTCAGCAATTCTTTCAGCTCTGTAGTCATACCATTGCTATTCTTAAAAGAATAGTCAAATAATGTTTAAAATTCTTTTTTAAGTAAGTAACCTATTCTTTCCTACCACCATATCCGCCAATTAAAGAAAACCATGTTTAAATTTATTTTTACTTTTAATAAATATTTACAACGCATGGCAAGAAAAAAATATCTTAAAGACCTTAGACAAAATGTTCAGAAGTAATCTTCCGCTTCCACTTCTTGTTTGTCTTTACTTCAAATCTACCATCTCAGAATTGGAGGACCATAGGGCTGGAACATACTTCCATCACAGGTAAGCGTGTTAGTCCATGAATATCAAAACCACCATAGGACAGCACAAACTTCCTGAAGCACATGTGACCTCGCAGGCGTTCACCCTTCCATTATGTATTTGGGACTTCAACCACAAAGTGGTGCTATTGCAAAAGCTAACGGTTAATGGGGAAACCCAGCTCCTTTTATAATGACGCAAGGCATGCATTAAACCCAACTAAGTTTTCCTCCATTTACATCCTCATATGCATTTCTTCTCTATAAATTCCATTTTTAACATCAAAAGCAATGTCAGTTGTATCTGTTAATATGGAGAGAAAAATACACATCTTCAAAATATGTAAAATGTTACACATGCAGAAGTCTGATCAAAGTTCCAAATTAATCAGATCAATATCTAGCAATTATTCCAATCAAAATACCCAGAATTTAAAGATGATTTTTTACAGTATGCTTTGAGCAGTATTTCAAATTCTTCAAGATAGAACAGAGACTTGTTGAAAATAAATGCTTTTTTGTCATGTCAGAATGTCAGATCCAAGACTGACTCATAAAATAAGGTGACCACTTGGGAGCTTTATCGTTTCTCATAAAAAAATCAGAAATATGTTTAAAGTGTAAAAAAAAAAAAAAAAAAAAAAAAAAAAAAAATTATTACATTTGCACTAAGGTTTACCATTAGAAATGAAATGCACCACACACAGAATAACAGAGACATAAAAATATCTAGGAAAAAAACCAGCTTCAGAGCAACAGAAACATCTTCAAAGGAAAGGCTGGAAAACTGCAAGGACCCAAACACATCTCCATTTTGAATAGCTGCAAAAACACCTTGTCTACAATGCTTTTTACAGTGCACACATATTTGGCAAGATTAAGGTGTCAGATCTCAAATTACAAGTCAGACTCAGACACAAGTATAGGGCAAAACTCTTCAACTTGTACAAGCTGCCTGGCTCTGATAGGTTTGCTTCCCATCAGAGGTAGGCAGCCTCTCTGCCTAGGATATTTGCTTGTGGCCTACTTACTTTCCTTCTTGTTTTACTAGGCTAGCTGCAAATACGAAATTC
>JAOEHX010047035.1:12722-22825 GCA_025448015.1 Bolborhynchus lineola
GTCCTTTAAAGAAGTATAATGGGGAAGAGGGGGGTCTTGTAAGCAGTAGATCTGTCCCAAATGTCGCCTTTCCCATTGTGCCTCCTCCTTCCCCCACCCCTACTTGCCCTACAGCTTGCTTTAGTCCTGAGGTTCCCTTCTCCTCCTGCTCTGCACACTGTTGTTCAGGTCCCTGGCAAGAAAACAGCAGAAGAGAAATATGAGGTGTGAAAGGAATCTGATTTAAGAGGCAAAAGCAAAGGAGACTCTTGGTTTTATTTTAAGAGGGAAACCAGCAACTTCAGGTATAACAAAAGAGGTTGGAAATCTTGATCGTGGATTGCAAGAACCAGCCTCAGTATACGTAGCATGCTTGCCCTCAGGGAAAGTTAGAGCCCATGACAAGCAAAGTCAAAATTCCCAATTTCTAGACCTTGCCTGTCCCAGGTAAGTAACTTCACTGGAGGTTTCTTTTTTGTTTGTGCCAGACACTGGAAACCCTATTCATGACCTTTGAATTAATCCCCATTCTCCTCAAACCCAAACATTAAATTCTGTGGGAGAAACTAGAGATCAAAGGATTGCCTGCACATCTGCGTCTAGGTGGAAAAGATACACTCACTCTGTGCCAGGATGGCAGGAAAACTATTCTTACGCTGCAATTTCCTTCTAGGAATGCAGCACACAACTAATCAACATAGACGCACATATAAAGAGCAAAATAGAAAGCTGTTTCTCATCTAAACAGCTGAAATGCAGCTTAAAGCGTCAGTTACTGGCGAGTCCTTATGGAGACACCAAACTGCTATTAGCAAGAGGGGAAAAAGTCCTTGAATGGTTTAGATAGTTTTCTGATCAGTTCTTAATCCTTCATTAAAATAAACGGGAAAGCTCTGTGTTGGTCCTATCTCTTGAACTATAAATATGCAGTATCCGGAGAGATGGATATTTTGGATTGAATAGGGCTGCTATGTGCACATTCTCTGGTCCCTATATTGCAAAACCAGTTATTTAGAGATGACTTTATGTGTGTGAGGGGGATGGCGTCCCTCCCCCCCCACCTTTTAAATAGACAGAGATGCATGCTATATGGTCCAGTCAATTGTTAGGAGCTACAGCTTTTCAGAAAGGACTCTGCTCTTAGGCTCATGTGATTTGTTGCATGAAGAGTGCAAATGGTGTGTAAAGTTTGCCTCTACATTGCGCCTTCAGGAAAATACTCAGACAAATAGGAGAGACATTCTCAGGCACAGAGAAATACCTGATCTGTGCAAACCTGTAAGTGGAGGAGAGGTTTAAGAAACACCTATAAATGAGATGTAACAAAAAAGAAAAACTAATAATAAAAAAAGAAAAAAAATCACTTTGTGGCAAGGCAAACAAAAGCAGTAGAGAATGGAACAGAGTTCAGCATGGTTCCAGCTGCTAGTAGTAAAAAGATTGGTTTTAGATACACGTGTCAGTACTAGGAGCTCTGTGTGTGAGCATAGAGGGGGGAGGAAAACTAGATGTGATTGCAGGTGGTATACGCAAAATATGTAGAGAAAAGACTATGTACCAGAGAGCCAGGAGGGAAGTGTTTTTGTGCAGAAGGGTGCTATGAGTTGGGGCATGCAATACATGTAGGTTTAGGAATTTTTTTGTCTTTTTCATCATGGAAAGAAGAACTAAATGCTATTAGAAATACACATATAAGGAGTTTGGAGGGAAATTGTTATATATTGAAAATAAACCGTTATGTACTGAGTATTATGTATTGGGGTAAATAGGACAGATGAGCCATGCAAAGGTGGTCAGCTAAAAAGGGGAACTGCTGCAGGTCAACTGGAAAAAAAGGATCTTTGTGGGTGGAAAAAAGTTTAGGAGCTCAGAAGGGGAAGTGACACTTGAAAGGGATGGGAAAAGGTGCAGACTGGAGGCTGGGTGATGATATGAAAGGGATATACAAAGATGCTAGGGTGTGCAAGGGGGAGGTAGAGTATGGAGTGGGAGTGGAGGGAGAAAGGTGAAAGCACAGGGCACAAAGGATGTTTGGAGGAGGAAGAAAAATGTGAACTATTGTCTATTTGAAGAAAGGTATGGAAAATAATCAGCTACATGACGATTGTGGGGGGCATGTAAAGGAGACACCTTTGATTCTGCCAAGAAATAGATATGAGGATGTGTTTGCAAGGAAGGTGTGAAGAGTATGAAAAGGAAGGCTTGCATGGTGACAGAAATACATGCCGAGAAGAGGAATGCAGAGGAAAAAGCTGAGCTGGATGGCAATAGGGTGTGGTGATGGTAAAGGGTATAGGGACCTATAAAGGTATGCGAGGGGGTAGTTGCTTAGAGTAATTTCAGAGGAGGTTGGAAGTCTGCTGGAGTGTGCTGCCTGTTTGCAAGGGTGAGACAGAACTGAGGAAAAAGCCGTGTGAAGGTGCTGTGAGGAAATGCAAGATAGTGGAAACCACGGGGGCAGGGTAAACTGTGACAGGAATATAAAGATGTAGCAGGCCTTGAGAAGCATGAGAATGGGGAAAAAATCAGGAATGTAGGAGGCATGAGGATGAAATTAAGAGTTAGGTTTTCTGTAAAGATGCCTAGGCATCCAGAGAAGGTATAAGGCAAGAGAGCACAGGATGAGAGGAAATTTAGGGGGTTATTTCTTCATAGGCAAACAGAGAAAATAGTGGAAATATGCAGGAGTGCCTTGGCCAGGAAAAACAGAGGATGCCTCTTTACCAGGTAGTTGAGATAACACAAGAAAAGAACAGGTAATATGTTATAGGGGAAGCAGGTGAGAAAAATAATGTAAAGTAAGTAATAATGTGAGGGGTGTAGGAGGAGAATGCATACACAAACAAAAATGAATGTTTTTCTATTAAGAGAGGTGTAACGAATAAGCCTATATCTCTGTGGTAGGTACTGACTAAGTGAAGCAGCAAGAGGGAATGGAACAAACATGATTGCAGAGAAATGACTAAAGATATAAAGGGTGGGAAAAGAAGGAATGTGAGGGATAACTACCTGGAGGGCCTTATAAGCCACATGGCTCTACTAAGGTCAAAAGTAAAGTGTGAAGTGTGAGGAGAGGTAAGTGGAGTTAGGAGCTGTACAACATGAAGTGGAAGTGAATGGGAATGACAGTTCATGTTACAAGGGGTGAGAAGCTTAGCGTAGGTTGTCACATAATGGTGTGTAAGCAAGGAAAGTACTTGCTAGTTTGTGCCTGCTTGTAAGGGCTGTGGAAGAGAAGGTGAAAGGAATGAAAAGCTGTGTCTGATAAGAGAGATTTGTGCATGAAGCATGCTCTAAGTAAATGAGGAAAGTACAGGAAAGGATTGCAGACCTGGGTGTGGGGCCTGAGAGAAGGGAAACAGCTTATGGGGGAGGGAAGAGTGATGAGGAGTGAGAAAAAGTTTGTGACGGCTTAAGCCATCTGTAGTTATCTGCCTCTTAATTTAAGGGAGGCTGCCTAAGTGTGTAAGGGTCTGTACACGCATGCATAGCAGTAGGAGAGCAGGTTGGTGTTCAGTGTAAGGGAGAGCAAGTAGGGGACATAGGTAAATGTATATATTCATAGACAATATCTACTGGTTTTGTGGGCTGGTTGGACAGATTTGTTCAGTGAGTGTTGTGCTTACACGATTGGCAGAGTTGTAGAGGCAGGCATGCGATGCTAATGATCCAGTGGGTCTGCAAGAAGAAGCTGAAATCCTTGAGGGGCAAGTAAGAGTCATAGGTTGCCATAAGGGATATAAGTCCGTGTGGAAGTTACAAAAATGCACCCACAAAGATGGCTATGGGAGGCCAATGGGAGAATCACGTGTCCACTGCATTTGTGGCACAACTCTCCGTGTTGAAATAAGTTATGTAAGACACACAACAGAGGTGAGTTTCGTGAGGACTAAGAAGCAATGTTTGCATTGAGAAGGAGGGTAGGGAAAGATGACTAACTGAGAAAATGGTTTGGTGCGTGGGTAGCAGTAGGACTAAACATGCGCTCGATGTGCTTCCCTTCTGTGTGACATGCGCAGCAGGCAGGCTCTCATTTAGAGATTTTACAGACTTTTTCCTAAAGAATGACTGAATAACCCTGAACAAAATCCCAGGATGTCTAACTAAAATATTTATACCAGCTTTATTTGGAAGCTTATCAATACATCTTACTTTCATGCCTTCAGACTTTGCTATACTACTGCAGGTGCAAAATCGCAGGGATATTTCTCTAAGACCAGTTACCAGGGCTGTTGGATGAACAACCATAGGATAGAAGTACACACAGGGAGTACAGATGTCAGTCAAAGGAAACAAGAAAGAACTAGCTTTCTGCATGGCTTGAAGCAGTGCTGGAGTAATGTGCAGCTGGCTGAAGGTTAAAAACATAGGACACATTATGGGCGTGTGAGAGAAACACTGAGAATGTCTTTCCCTTCAAAGCAATTGTATATATTGACAACATCTTTCCTTCTAATCTGCTCTACCAATATCTTCAAATTGTCTGGCTTACCTAGAGGTTTGGTGCCATCTTAAGCACTGTCCTACACTGGGTAGGAAAGTGTTTGTTTACATCCACAGCTAATAAGAAGACTGTGAGCAATTCTGTGAGACATGCACTGGGAGAAGACAGTCTGATCACACTGAACCTTTAGGCTTGAAGGCTGAAGCCTCTGGGCACAGACTTTGCATACCATCAGTCACATAAAAGTCCATGGATCAATCCCTGCCAAAAAAAAAAAAAAAAAATGAAAAGAAAAAAAAATAAGTACTCTGTAAAATACTTAACTAGTAGGCAGATAGTACAACCGTAGTCTGTGTTGGGGAACCATTGTCATACTTTATACCATTGTTTCCTGCTAAGAAGTCCAATTCAAGCTCCCCAGCTCTATAATATTTCCTGGTGGTGCTTGGAGCTGGTTGTGGTCAGTGGAAAGCCCCTTTCTCCTGTGATGGCAGTGAACTTCCCACAGGCAGGTTGTGGGCGGTGGGGACATCAAGAGATTGTCCTTGAGGGAGAGACAATCAGCCCCAGCCCCTGGGATGCTGCTGGGGTCAGACCACAGGCCCCAGCCTACCCTGCCCACTGACACCAGAATGGCCCAGGGTAATGCTCTGGTCTCTGGCAGCTCTGCTTCCTCCCCACCTAACTGCTGAGAAAATAAATAAAAAGCAAATAGTGGCATTAACCTGCCGGCTGGCTGGGGAAAGAGATATGGATTGTTGGATACAATCAGTGTTGGATTGTGACAGGAAGTGGATCAAAGCATGAGTGATCAAGCTGTGTTGGAGTGCAAAGAACATGGGGTATCAGTGCCTGCCTGGACTCCTTTGTAGCCATGGCAGAGCCAGAGAAATGTGTTTGCTGGAACATCTGGGTGTCCCTGCAGATGTTTGCTGGTGTGGGAACATGTGTGTGCCTCCTCAGGGTGACCAGGAGCAGACAGTGGAAAGAAGCTGTGCATGCGTAGGGACGACAGAGGTGGATGGCAGCTGTTTCTGTGTGGGAGACAGCCATCCCTGTTCAAAAATCTCTCAGTGGGGGGTATGGGGATAAGTTGCTTTCTGAAGGGACAGATGGGAAGTGCATGTGAAGAGAGAAGTGGTAAGGGTGGGTATGGAGTAGTTTCAAGGTTGTGAAATGAGTGGTAGAGGAAATATACAGAGCTATGTTCCTGATTGTATCATGACCTTCAAGTCCATAGGGGAATGGGACTCCTCTGCAAAAAGCCTCAAGGAATATTACACTTCCTGAGGAATTAAAAGAAAAACACACCCAAGCATCCAATACACTTAAGACTATCCTTTCCCTCTTGTGATCCAAGCACCTTGCTGTGTGAGCAAGCTAAGCAAGGTGGCGCTTTCCTTCAGGGCAGCAAGGATTTGGAAAGACCAGAAAAAGATCATATACTCCTCCCTCTCTTATCTTTCTCTATGTCTCTCTCCTCTCTACCTCCTTGCACACATGCAAAAGGGTCTTTCCCAATTTGTCTTCTAAGTTTGTGCTTGAAATTGCCCTCTGCGGAAATGTATGATAAAGGTATGTTTGCATGAGGACAGTGGTGTGTCAAGGAGGTTTGTGTGTCTGTACATGTTGCAACAAAGTTCATTGGTAGTCATCTGGAGCTCAGAGAAGTCAACATGTTGGTTGCGTTTCAATGCACATGGAAAGGATAGGAGGTAATTCCACTTTTCCATCAGGCAGTGCCGGGAAACCAGCATGCGTGACTCATTGCCACTCTGCCTGTACTTTAGAGGGAGTTACCGCCTGCCTAGCCGTGTAAATACATATATTCCATAGAACAAGATCCATTTGTGTTATCTATTACAAACTTGTACCAGAGGAGACGAAAACATTCATGGAAGATTGCAACCTATAGGGTAAGATATGCAGCACTCCTCCAAGATTTTCTGTGTTTCAGCTGCGTGTTTTCAATAATGGAACCACAGCAATAAATGTCCTTTTTCTCAGTTGCTCTTTCACACTTTCCAGCAATAAATTCTTTTATTTTGGATTTGTCCCTGCTATAGATTTTACATGTTTTATCTTACATTAGCTGAGTTAGCATGTGTGAAAGTGTTAATCTAGTTAACTTTAAATATGTATTTCTAGGCTATGGACCTACAAAAACGCACATATATTTGCCAGAAGTCTAAATCAATATTGTCAGTGGTAACTGGCAGTTAACTGGAGAGTTACAGAAGGAAGTTGAACTCTACATGAGTGTTTAAAGGGTCATCTACAGTCAAAAGTGAATTCAGGTTGTGAGTGTGAAATTTAAATCCAGTAACTGCTTCTGAAAAGCTCTGTGGTTATATAAGTTATAAGTCAGCATCCTCTTCTGTGGCTTCTGCCTCAGCCAGGAGGTAGACAAACACACTCACAAGACGAAAGCAGCTTTCATCCCCTTGAGAGATAGGATTCGGACAATATTTGGTTTCTGCTCCAAACCACGATCAGATGTTATAACTTTTAACTATTAAATACAGACCTTATAAATCTGATAGAGACTTTTAACCAGTTTTCCCAGTATGATCTGTTTGAGGTAGACTTGTAGTACCACTAGATGCTGTGATCTGTTATGAGCTTAGTCTCAGAAATACTAAATGATAATGACAAATTTGATGCCTTAGGAGAATAAAAACCATAGTACATAGTCACCTGAGTGAAAAAAAAATAATTCCTTATATACAAATGTTATAGCAGAAATATTTAAGGAATGCTTTGAAAGAATGTAGAAATGTTTGTGTGTGTCCTTTCTCTACCATTCCCCACACTTCCTTACCTGCTCCTAGCATGTAAGCAACAGGTACAAAACAAAGGTAGCTGCAAGGTAGCAGCAAAACTAAAGTCCAGTGACACCATCTTAGACTTTGCCCTGCTCTGGATTAGGTAACAAAACCATGGTCATTAAGAGGGATATGTCATTTCATGTGCTGGGGGTCTTTCCTGGATTTGTACAACTGAAAGAAAATATTTGTTCAGTTCATTCTTTTCAGCTCCTGTAATAAGTAAAAAATTATTTCCTTCACACATTTCTCAAACAATTTCCATAGTCTTTTGCATGATCAGCGTTCCAAATGGATATGCAGACAACTTTATAACATAAAAAAATCTTCCTGGAAGGATAGGTTTTCTTTGGTGTTTATTGACATTTGCATGTTCTCCCACTCAGATCTCCCAACATCTTAAGCAACTTTCCTTCCTTGTTGCTGTTTACCAAATATATTCCCCAAATACTTGACATCAGCTGTCCTTCGTTTAATGCCATTATTTGTCTTAGAGTGTGTACAATTTTTTTTCTTTGCTTTTTTTATCATTTTTTTTTTTAAATTATACTTTCATTTTTTGGATTTCCTCAATTTCCCTCATTTTTGCAGCAGTAGAACATCCAGGAATGAAAGTGACATTCCAAAACCAGAAGACCACTTTCATCTCTTTGTCTGCCTTCTGCAACTATACTGAGTTTTTGCACTCTATTTTTCTCTCTTTTTTCCACTACAAAAGAAATTCTATGTAGTAAATTCAGTACTAATTTATTGCTTAAATTATGTCTAGCTGATTTTCAATATTATGCCTTTCCAACTACCTCCCTGACTTTTAATATAGGTGCTTTGAATTGATATTCCCTAGACCTATTATCTAAGGCTTTTCCCCTGAATTTTATTTTCTGCCTTTTTTCTAACCATTCTGACTTTCTATATAACTTTTTTTTCCTATCCTCTCCATTCTTCCTATCCACTTACACCCCATTCCTTCTCTATTGTTCTATTTTTCCACCACTTAATGATTTCAGATAGCTCAATAACACAACTGAAAAGAGTGGTAGGTCACCAGAAACTTCCCAAGCCTTGACAGTCCCCATTTACTAGCATCCTGGTTTAATGGCTTACATCCATTTCTGGCCAGGTTCATTTTGCAGAGTAGATGGGAGAAACCTTTAAACCAAAGGTACATGTATGCACGGATGATTCATGCATGCATGTGTGAAGAGAATAGAGGATGAGTGATTGATATTTGACTGCTCTACAAGAACACTGCATCCTATCTCTGTGCTCTCCTCTTTCTGGCCTTCTTAGCACTGCCCTTGGCCTCCCTTTAGGCCATGAAAGACTACCATATAATCACTCTGCTGCAATGACCAACATATTGCTTCTCTTGGAATTTTCTACAAACTTGTGCCCACTTTCCTGTCAGTGAGTCAGGCATTTTGTCATCACGAGGGAGCTGAGTAATTCCTTCTCACCTCAGCTCTGCTACTCACACAAGCAGTACACGTTCATGGGCCAAGCTCTCTCATGCTGCTCCCATCTTGTCCTTCCTGACCACCATGGACCTCACACACTTGCCTTCTACTTTCAGGTCTGTCTTAAGCACCTATTTCTTTTGTAACACAGGGAAAACAACTGACTTGGACTGGAAGAAGTGAGTTACCTCAAGATTGTGGGAAAAATAAAGCTATTTTTTCAAAAAGAAAAAAAAAATTCATCTGATGAGCGAAACGTGCATGGTATTTAAACATCTCTTGCTCACAGGAACTACCTAGCGGCTTCTTCAGACATATACAGAGTTGAAAGCAGCTGTATTTAAAAACTCCTTGGCATTGGTACCAATAAGGGCTATCAAATTTTTAAATTTAATGGCCTTAAGTTCTATAAAGCAGGATTTTCAAAACCAGAGTTGACACTTCTTTTCAGAAACAAATGGAAGTTTCGGTATTGATATTGACAGAAATAAAAGCACAATTAATCCAATACCATGAGGATCTAAAAGTCCTACAAACTAGAACCCTTTTAAATGTTCTTGGCCTTGTAGGTAAGAATATGAATACTTATACTTTACAAGTCTGCGGGTTAAAGAAGTTATACTTTCTGCTCAGGCCTTTGTGGTGAGAACAAGCATTTGCCAAGCACATCTCTCAGTACTTCTGTGTAGCACCTGCACATAAAGCAGCCTAGATGACGCAGGCTTTGTATGCCAGTGTTTGACACCACATGCTGGCCCTGCTGTATTTACAAGTATAGGTGCCTAAAGGTCAGCCCCTGAGTGACTACATATTAGCTGTATAGGGTGGCTTCTATAGTCCAGCTACTTCTGGTAGCAGGTGTGATTTGCTCCAGACAATTTTACAGAGTAAAATTCCTTTTCAGAGAGATGGCAAATATCTCACGTTATTATATCTTTAGGAAGTATTGCCTTAATATTTCTTTCCTTGTGAATGGGATCTATGTGTACTTAGAGAAAATGTTGAATCAGCTTATTAATACAAAATATATTAATGAAGCAATCTGGACAGAGACTTCATCTTTCTGCTGAAAGGTTGCATTCGAATCACTCAAGAACAGGGTTTAGCTTTTGTATCGAAAGAGTAACAATTACAAGCTCTGAGAAAAGCAAACCAGTCTACCAACACAAGATGAATTTGGGGGCTTTGGTGTTGTTTTGTTTGTGTTTTGCTCTTTTTGTTTGGGTTTGGTGGGTTTTTTTTGGCGGTGGTTGTTTTTTTTTATGGAAACAAACAAAAGCTTCGTGGAGTTAAATCTTTCATGGGAAGGCTAAATCTGCTTTTGACATCTGCTAGGATAGGGAGTGGTCTCTCTTGAAAGAGTTTGCATTTTGGGGAAACTGATATGTTTTTAAAGTC
>JAOEHX010047036.1:0-21874 GCA_025448015.1 Bolborhynchus lineola
AGGGTGCCCAGAGAAGCTGTGGCTGCCCCATCCCTGGCAGTGTTCAAGGCCAGGCTGGACACAGGGGCTTGGAGCAATCTGCTCTAGCGGAAGGCGTCCCTGCCCATGGCAGGGGGCTGGAACTGGATGAGCTTTAAGTTCCCTTCCAACCCAAACTACTCTATGATATGCAATATTCTCTGGCCTTGGACATACACTCAGAATATTTTGAGAGTGAGATGGACAGGAAGAAGGAGATAACAAATAACTCTCATATAATGCTAGCACTCCAGCAGACAGCTTGGGGCTGTCTGAACACCACTGGAAATTTGCCCAGTATTTGATTCATTCTCCTCTATTTCTACCCTGCAGCCCTCCTCAGGTTTAGAGCCATTCACCATACCCTGTCTGTTCACCTCAAATCCAGCCCACAGCACGTAGCTGCCTTCCCCTCTCCAAGTCATATTCTGTGCCCAGTTTGAGACTGTTCATTCCACAGTAACAGGGTTTTGATAAGCTACTCAAAAAGTCATCTGTTCATCTATTTCAAAAGACTTCAGCAGCCAAATGTTCTTCTTCTTGTGTGTCAAACTAGTAGCTATTGTTCTGTTTGCATGTTCAGAGCTAATTTTCTCTTTAGCCTCATCATGGTTTAATGATTACATTTGTTACGGATTTACACTCATTCTACAATACCTCAAGCAATATGCAAAAAAAGCTAATGTGACAAATCAATTCAACTCAGTTTTTCACAGGGTGTGACCAACTTCTAAATGTCCTTATATTCACAAACAGCAGAGCAGCTATGCCAACACAAGTAGGGCATGGAGTGAGACTTGCCAACCTCAGAGACATTTGCATTTTTCCCCCTTTGGGATCCCAATAACAGTCTATCACATCGTATTAAAAACCGGCTCAAATCCAGCTGATACTGTGAATAGGGGAACAGCAGTGTCAGAAGCCAATGGAATCCTTCTCTAGAAATGCAGGTAAAGCTGTACCAGAAGTTCTAAGTGAGTCCTTTCAAAGAATCACAGAACAGTTCAGGTTGGAAGGGACCTTCAAGGGTCATTTAGCCAAATCCCCCTGCAATGAGCAGGGACATCTTCAACCAGATCAGGTTGCCCAGAACCACATCCAGCCTGGCCTTGAATCCATCCAGGGATGGTGCATCCACCACGTCTCTGGGCAACCTGTGCAGTGATTATCACCTTCATTGTAAAGAATTTTTTCCTCATATCCTGCCTGAATCTCTCTCTTTCATTTAAAACCACCACCTATCACTCATCCTATCACAAGGAGCCCTGCTAAAAAGTCTATCCCCATCTTTTTTTCACGCCCTTTTAGGAACTGAAGAACTTCAACAGATCCGTACTGACAGAGAAGTCAATTTCTGGCAGCACATCAATATTTGATGAAGAGCTGTGCCAGATACTACAGACACTGGAATGACATTTCACCCACCAAAGAGAGAAAGAAGCTATTGCCAAGTTCAGTCTGAACCTATTATTTTCTAACTTTAGGCTTCAAGATCCAAAATGCCAATGGTTGATGTTAGAACATTTTTGCTAGTTCCTCAATGCATTGTTCACAAGGAATAAGAGACACTTAAGAAGAGCTGAAAAGGAAAAATCATTATCATTGATGAAGCAAGATTGAGCACACACAAATTCCTTCCAGTAGACAAAATTATGTTGTACTATCAGACAGTCCATATTGCTTCAGTCTTTCACTAAAGCCAGAGCACACTGGATTATGACAGGTACTGGCCTGAATTCATGAGACCTGTTTTATGCTTGCATTTGACATCATGTACTCTGTTGTTCCTACTTTTCAGACAGGCCATCTTTAGAGGAATATGCTTACTTTATCAGAAAGGTTCAATTTGGAGGGGAAGTTATCTGATTAAAAGAAACACTATGAAAACCATAGGACTTGCTAAAGGAAATTAAAACGTGTCATTTTCTGTCTTGGGATCTGGAGGGGAGAGGGCAAAAAGGGAAAGCAAGATGTTTAACCACAGTACACTGCTCTAATCTTCACCACAGAAAACCTCGCTGTGGTTAAATATAGCAAATCATTCCCATTCTAGGTTCCCACCTCCATACTTTTCCCGCTGCGGGAGCTAACGACAATGATAATTCCTTGGGAGCAATGAGACTACAGGAAAGAGTCAGTTCATTTACGGAGGTTTATAGGTGTGGCTCATGTGGAAACAAAGATTTAAGCTCCTCTCATCTCTACTATGTAAAAAGAACATCCTTCAAGTAGACCTCAGGAACATATAGCAGAAGAATCCCCTCCAAGTCTTTCAGGCATTGCACCATGGTGGGCAGAGATGCTACCTTGCCAGGCAAATGTCAAACTTCTCATTGCTGCAGCAGCCAGCACTGCAGCCAGCTCACCTGGGCACCAGCTGAAGTTTATTCTATCCTAATACAATATCTACTATTACCCCCCTGGGAGCTGCACATTACACACCAGCATTCAGACACAGAAGATGTATTAAGTGTTTGCTCAAGCCAAGGAAGTCCAAATGAGCGTCTCCTGGATGCTAGCACTGAGCAGACAGAACAGAGCAATTAATCTTCTGCTTGTGCCACTGGAATCCAAGTCAGAACAGTCCAATGTTCAGCAGCAGGCTGAATTTTAACATTTTAGCTTTAGGCACTTCAACAGCACTCTAAGTTGTTTTTTTTTTTGGGGGGTAATGATGAAAAACAGAATACAAAATTCCACCCCCACTCAGATGAATAAATCACATTTACTTAATTTTCAGGCCATAAAGTAAAAGATTTGCTAAAAGTGGTCCTTAGAAAAATTAAAATAAGCTTTAATTATATTCAAGTCTCAGTTCCTCATGGAGCAGTGCACGAAGAGTTAGCTACAGAGTCACCTGGGATCTGCCATAGCTTGCAGCCTGACCTTAACACTGCCATTTGTCCATCCATGCTGGCCTCATGTCAGCTGACAGAGGTAGTGCAGAGTGCTTAATGGGTGCTGCCTGGCATGACTTACCACTATTATTCATGAAGTAACCTCCTGGTTGGTGCTGTGCCTAAGCTAGTAAATCCTCCTCAAACTCAGGAACTGGAGACCATTGGGCAAATGCAACCAAATAGTCCCACATGATCCAGCTCAGTTCTGACTGTAATGACACTGAGAGACCCACCCAGATGTCTGCAAGACATTCTCCAGCATCTCCAGAATGACAGGTATATATTTTACATGGGGTATATTCCAGTGTACTTACTCAGTCTGCCTGTATTAATCCAGAAAATGAATTGTTGACTGCAAAGCTGCAGCTGCTCTCCTGCTCTTCCACCTTGTGCAAGACTTCAAGGACCACTTAAGCAAGTAAATGTTTCCAACACTTGAATGCTGCAAGCTGAAAACTTCTGTAACTTGGCTGCTGAACACTTCTGCAGACATGGTTGCAGTTTTCCAGAAGCCTGATTCCTTTTAATAACCATGGAATAAATCCATGGGACTGGGATCACTGATCCCCAAGGATCCTTCTTGCTCTGTGCACAACTATTGGATTCATCTGGCCAAATTTTTGCCATCTGAAGTGGGTGAAATCTAGCATAAGACAATTATTTAGTCTCTCTTTGTAACGAAGACATCTTCAACAATATCAATAAAATGGTTTCTTTAGATCTTCTTTTGCTGTTGATGCACTTAAAACCCCTTTCCTATTGTCAGATACAACACTGGCCATTTTCAACTCTAATGGAGCTTTTAGCCCATCATGTCTTCTCCCTTGCAGGCAAACCACAGCTCTGTGCTCCTCTTCAGAAGCCTGACCTTGCTTCCAAAGATCATACTTTTTTCTCCTCTTAAGCTCCAGGGAGAGTTCTCTGTTCAGCCAGCTGGTCTTTGCCCCACTTGCTTGACTCAGGACACACTAGAGTTGCTAGCTCCAGTGCTTATGAAATGTGGTTCCTAAAAATTGACTTCACTGATACTAACTGTAACTTTTTCTAGAATTAACATTTAATGCTATAACAATACATGAAAAATACAAATCTCTCTGAAAATATCAACAAAGGGACATACCCTGCAGAGATGATTAATCTTTCTAGTGTTGAACACCCAGCTCCTGGGGTTCTTTTCCAGACTGGAGGCTGACTGTGTCAGGACAAACATAACATAAAGCAGGTGGTTCCATTTCTCAGACAAATTACTGCAAACCATTGACTAGAAACACTTTAGCCCTGTGCTGGGCACGAGCTCCCACAAAGAGTCAAAGTTGGCAGCAAATGCTCCTTTGAACGCAAAACACTCCCGAGAGCTGCCCATCCGTTCACAATGTTCCCACAATAACTGTATCTTCAGCCTGACTCCTGCCTTTCCAGGCAACCTTGGAAGATCAGTGTCTTCCCTCCCTCTGATAACTATAAGAGCAACCTGCTCCAGTGGAAGGTGTCCCTGACAGGGGGCTGGGACTGGATGAGCTTTAAGTCCCCTTCCACTCAAACCAGTCTGGGCTTCTATGATTCTGTAACTACAGCAGCAGCAGCCCTCAAACCATGCAGTAAAACATGTTCAAATGTTTGCAAGCTGTTACTACAAAAACACGGACCTCTCAAACAGTGGCTCTCACCAAGGCAGTTGCTGAAGTGCAATGGATTTAATATCTTCTGGTTTAGAAACAAAAAGCATTCCGTTAACTTCTACAGCTGGGCTCCATATTTCACAGTAATAATCACTTCAGAGGAATAGAACTCCGAAACTTGTTTTCCTGCTCTACCAGATTACACAACAATATACTCATGTGAGCGATCCAAACTTCAGGTTTTTTCCACAACACAAAGATGCAAAAGCTCATCCCTCAGTGTAGCTGCCTCACTCAATCTGTTACCTCTACCAAGTAAGCCTGAAGCTTGCACAAACATTCACTGTGGTAGAAGTCTGTTTTGAACCACCATACTGGTGATTTATAGGTTCCCCTAAAATACAACATTAAACCAGGTAACTGTAAAGCATTTTGAGAAGGGCAATTGTCACCTCCAGTCTAAATACAGTATAGTACTATACAGAAATATATAGCAACAGATATGTATTTGAAGGGACAAGCCTACAAAAAGGCTGTATTTATTTACACTGTACACTTTTTACCATTCCTATGCTCCCATGTTCTTCCTTATAATGCATTTAGAGTAATGGCATTAAGGGCAAGCAAATAACACTGAGAGGAACCGTTTCACCAGGAGAGAAAGCATACAGTCTAAGAATTCCGCACTGCCCTTACACAAATGTTTCTGTCACTTTTTTTAAGCAATACAAAGCAATACTTTTGTTTCCAAGACATTAAAAGTATGTATATATGTATATACGTATATGTCCTCTATAACATGAACTGGATCACTTTCTAAATATATATGCTTTAAAGGTTCTTGAGAATCCAGTATATTGGTTTTCTTGATAAGAACACCTAAAGTTTACAACTATAAACCAGGTTGCCCATAGTTGCCCAGAGCAAGATTTTACAACCAAATTACAAACCCCCTAAATCTCCAGTTTCATAAGACCATCAGTGACACAGTCTTGATTGTAGCGACGAGACAGGCGCCGCTATAAGCTTAACAGCCAGTATGTAAACAGTAATGCAGCCTAAGGGGGTCAGAGGGGATCCCAGAAGGGTCCCTTCAGAGCTGCCACATAACTTAGAGGTGGCTGGAGTTAAACTTTCTTTGGCTTAATTACTTACAAAGGAAAACATAAATTAGGCAGGCACTAAGACAATTAATTTCACCATAACTGTGTCCCTTCTTAAAGCTTTCTAGTTCTCAAAACTCACGAATACATTATCTCGAACAAGAGCCCAACAAACTGAAGTTTGCTATTTAATTATTAGCAAAACATAACTTAAAATGGTTTAAAAACATCAGCACATTTACAAAACACTTAACATCATTCAGGTTGGCCAAGGAAGTTATGGATGCTCTACTCCCAGCAGTGTTCAAGGCCAGGCTGGACAGGGCTTGGAGCAACTTGGTCTAGTGGAAGGCAGGTTGGAACTGGATGAGCTTTAAGGACTCTTCCAACCCAAACCATTCTGTGATTCTGTGATTCTTTTCCTTAAGAGAAACCAGAGGTCTTAAATACGGGCTCTTCACATTGCTATCAGATTTCCTTGTATTAGAAATCAGGAAGGCACCACCAATCTAATCAGATTTCCAGTAACAGGCTGGCCTCAGCCAAGCCGCAAATCACATTTCAACAGCTTCATTCACAACCATTTTAACAAGTATATTCGGTTACTTCCTTTCCTTCTAACAGTCTCAGTGCTTCTAAAACAAGGTACCACCAGGTCTTCCAGTCTAAGCCACACACCTCCTCCTCTACTACATGCTCAATCCCTGTTGTTAACAGTCAACAGATGTCGAAAAATTACTGGAGTCTGTTACTTTGACTTACAAGCAGAAACCAAAATACTCATCTTTCAAAACTGCAAACAACTAAAATTGCTTATCATTGACAATTTGAAAACACACCTATGAGTAAAGAAGGAGTGGACTGCTAAAATAACTCCATACAAAGGGTAATCAAAAGTATGTAATGATTTCTGAAGGAAGCTGAAAAAAATTAGTGCAATTGAGTCATATTTCCACCTCTGAAGAGGCATTAACACAATTTTTAATGCCTAACACTACAGACCTAAATTCTGTCACAAAAGCATTGCACCATTTTTCTTTACCAGAAGACACAAAAGGTGAAACTGTAAAGGAAATTATATTCTATGTACACTTGTGCAAATGCACCGCTTAGAAGCTTACTTACTACAGTAGAGCCATAGTTATGACAATATATACATCAAGAATAATTAAAATGCTGAAGTCACCATCAAATGATCACAAGGAATTAGAAAAATGTACATTGTAATAAATTGTGCAGATTTCCCCAGGAAAAAGGAGCACTGTCCTTCTTTGCAACAACACTTTCAGTGCACCTGAAAACACCTACCACCTACAACATTGTTTCACTTCTAATTTTTCAACACCTCTGCCAGAGCCATAAATACAGCAAAAAGAAATAGCACAGCAGGACTAACATTAGAAAGGATTAAAATCTCCACTCTATGAGATAATGTACAGTCAAAATCAGCTGAAATTTAACTCTCTGCCCTCTTTGCACTTTTCAGAGCGTCAAACACGCACCAGTTCCGCAGCTAAGAGATGTCAAACTGTCATTTATAAATACTGCATTGGCCAGTAAGGATGCAAAAATCCAGAGTTACTCCTATCAGAGTAAGGGACTAAAGGTACAGAACATTAGAAACATCATCTCCATGCCTATCTATTTATATTCAATCCTTATCTAAGAAATAACTTTTATCAAAACATTACTGAATCATAACACAATTAGCTCTCCTCTGGTAACCTCACAGAACACAGAATTATAGAATGGTTAGGGCTGGAAAGGAGCTTAAGATCATCTAGTCCCAACATTCATGTATAGATACGCAGAACAGGTTTACAAGTGTATTTATTCCTTGGGCCTTTCAAAAGATCCTAATAAATGAGTTTTCACAGACAGAATAACCATGTTTTATCACCACCAAATAGAATACACATGGATATATTAACAGGCAAAGTGTATCTTTATAGAACTGTAGCAGCACAATAAAATGCAGACCATTTCCTGACTACGTCTGAAGTTTATCTGCAATGTCACCTCCCTTTCTCATTGCCAGTGTCACGCAAGTTTGCAAACACATGTTACACAGATCAAACTCTAACCACACCATTTCTGTAACCCACTAGAAAACATGCTTCTCTTCAGGATTCTAATGCTCCTAGACACGCTATCCCATCTCTTTTTCCTGTTCT
This sequence comes from Bolborhynchus lineola, assembly GCA_025448015.1. Taxonomy (NCBI): domain Eukaryota; kingdom Metazoa; phylum Chordata; class Aves; order Psittaciformes; family Psittacidae; genus Bolborhynchus; species Bolborhynchus lineola. The sequence continues at coordinate 7,815 of JAOEHX010047036.1, forward strand.
TCCCTAAGGATTATAAAATGTACAAGGCAAGCACACATGAGCAGCAGCACTTGGAAGGAAATCTGATTTACAAGCCTGCTGCTCCCAAGTACAGGACTGACAGAGATGCTGTGCAAGCAAATGCCAGTGAGGTACTTAAAATAGGGTATCCACTTGGGAAGAGATTAAGTGATTAAGCTCAACGTTGCTGCCAGCTGCTAGTAGCAATTTGAAGGGCTGGGGATATGTTTATGAACTGAAATAAGGACTTTTTCCCACCTTCCTGCTTCTTCTACTGTGATTTGTTAAAGCTACTCAGAAAGACAAGTGAGAATGCCACTGTGTCTCTGTGCCAAATGATCATCTCCTAAGAGACTACAAGGCTATGAAAATTTGATTTTGCCTGCAACAGAAGCTAACAAGCAAACAGATGTGAAATCAGAAAGTCATACGTCACTAAGCCTGGCAGCAGCAGCATTTCACACATTATACACACTGTTAGCATCTGGTAACACACCAAACAACTTGAAATTAAAAAAAAAAAAAACCAAACCTAAACTTTCAACTACCTTTTGATGCCATTTAACACTGTTTTCTATTACTAACAATGACCCTATGTTCTCAGCTGCATGTGTTACACTGTGATACAAAATGCTGCCTTTTCACATTTTATCTGATGCAATATAAGAAAGCTGGGGCTCTTCATCCTGGAAAACAGAAGCTGCATGGAGACCTCAGAGCAGCTTCCAATATCTGAAGGGGACCTGCTGGGGAGGGACTCTTCATTAGGCACTGTAGCGATAGGACAAGCGGTAACGGGTTCAAACTTGAACAGAGGAAGTTTAGATTGGATATAAGGAAATTCTTTACTGTAAGGGTGGGTGAGGCAGTGCAATGGGTTGCCCAGGGAAGCTGTCAATGCCCCATCCCTGGTGGTGCTCAAGGCCAGGCTGGACAGAGCCTTGGGCGACATGGATTAGTGCAAATTGTCCCTGCCCATGGCAGGCAGTTGGAACTTTATGATCTTCAGGACCCTTCCAGTCCTAACCATTCTATGATTCTCTGAATGTGAACTTTTTAGGCCAAATACCTTTGGTCATAGATTTTGCACTCTGTCAGAAAAGAGAATAACCTTCCAGGAATTTAGTATTTCTTCACTATTAATTACAACCATGCTATACCAGCCTCTTTCTGTCATTTTCAGACACCTCTATTTCAACTTCAATTTATTTCAAATTGCAGGTACTAAACAGGAGCCTAAGGAACTAGACAAAGTTCTACCCAAATATGTCCACCCTCTTAGGAAGAAACTGACAATCAAACAGCTAGGAAGGACATTAAAAAAGTCATTCACTTATTTAGTAATTTTATTATTTTTTCACTATAGTGACATTAAATAAAGTGATACAGAAGTGCTTCCCACCTCTCGAGAAGTTCTTCAACATCCTCAATCTTCAAAACCAATGGATAATGCACTCTTTCAAAAGGGCAGAACTCTGACATCTTATCCAAAACCTGGCTTAGATTTTACTTACTCCATGACTGCTCAGGAATGGAGACAGTCAACAACCTGATATTTATGTATCTGAAGTTACCTGGAATGACTGCTTAAGGAAGTTCCAGATATTCACAGTAACCAAAAATGCATTTTGGTACTAACCCCCCACATCTCATCTTTTAACAAGTAATTTCTAACATTATCCTTTTGTCACCTTCTCTACTTTGAATAAAGCTTACTAACTAGATGACTAAGGCATCTCACACCGCATTAAGCATTATAACTTTCATTATTAACACAAACTACCAATAGAAGTCAAATGCCAAAACATTACAACCTTACAAGCAAGGATGTCACCCACCACATTTCATGGCTTTTGCCTGTCCTTGGATCACTCAGGTCTTGCTTCCCCCTTCTTCGTATTTTCATAACAAACTTCCCACTGTTAGCTGAACTTCAGCACCTTCTCTTCAGTGAAACCCTTTGCCTTTTGTATCCTTACATTTTATCCAATTCGGATTACTTCAGCTCTTCAGTCATTTCTTTCCACAACATCTTATTACTGCTGTGCCTTAACTAATGTGACATTGTTAAGTCAACAGCAACTTTCATTAGAATGCTCCTTCTCTGACTAATCACAAACATTAAATTATCTTTAAAAACACACAAAAAACCCAGTTTAAGAAAACTCACACAATCAAGCGACCCAATTACCCATTGAACAAGGAAAACGAACCACAACCAAGAAACTGAATGTTAGTGCTTATTTCACAGTAGCTTTCTAGGTTTAAATCTAAGGTTGCAAAAGACACTATTTCAAATGAACTCCATTTCCAGCATTATATGAAACTGCAAATCCACAAACACAAACTGTACCTGCTTTTCCTTTCGATGAGAATAGCCATGTAGGAGGCAGGTAATGCAGCACCAAAGCCAGGAGACCAGATGTAAAATTTTCCAAGTATCTTCCTGCAAATGTAATTTGCATACATATTACATGCAAAGCAACTGAAGCATACACATACAACAGCATAGTTTACCTTCATTATAAAATTATATTTAAAATCCATTTTGTCCCTTTACATTAATCAGTACTTACATATAAATACTAATTATGCTATTTTTAGAGTTGGACAGTTCTCAAAGGGGTTCTGGAAGAGCTTCATAACCGTGAAACACCTGAAGTACTGCATTAATATATCCATTTCATTTGAAGGATTCCTTTGCTCTAAAACAAGCAGTGTTTTCAAGAGATGGTTCTAAAAAGCTACACATACCAATCACAGAAAAATCTCATAGAACTCTTAGTTACTCCTCCCTCTGCTAATTTTCCAAGTACATTTTCAAGAAGATGTGACTTATGGAACGTAGGGATACAATCAGGTGAGCCAGAAATCAAATCAAATTAATATCACAGAATCATAGAATGGTTGAGATTGGTAAGTACCTTAAAGTTCATACAGTTCCAACCCCCTGCCATAGGTACAGATGCTTCACCCTAGACCATGTTGCCCAAAGCTCTGTTTAACCTGGCCTGAACACTACGAGGGATGGGTATTACATACATCATGCTCATGAGATAGTCAACTGATGCTAAAAGCAGTAAATCACTAACTTACAGCAAACCAAGGAATCAATCTGTACATTACATCTGGAAGCAATAGTGACATGCCAGTCCTATTAAGGTGGGAAAGCTCTCATTTTTTGCAACAAGATCTGGATTTCACTCAGAGAGCCCACAAAATTCAGCCAGCAAAATTAATCCAATAGTAAATTTAAAACAGCTATACAAATAACATGTAAGAAAATAATTCTCTAAATTGGTCACTGTTAAAGGAAGAAAACCAAAATGCATGTCAGAGAATGTCACTGACCACACTGGGTCTGTTCAGGACACCTATACCATCCAACTAATTCAGGGTGATCACAGAAGCAAACAGTGGTCAGGGAGTCATGGGATTTGGTAGCATGATAATAAGCACACTTCAATTACACCAACACTGCTCAGCTGATAAGCACTATCAATGCAGGAAAACATGGGAGTCTTCCACCCTTCCCAAAACACAGCAAATATAGCAAAACGCATACAGATCCATACATAAATACAGGGTACAAAAGGAAATGTCCTCAGGTAAAATTTCATGCTGACAAAACAGAAAAACAGGATAATCAATACCATCTGATTAGCTCATTTTTAACCTTGCTGTAAAAGGCCTGATCAGCCTCATTTCATACTTCTGCACAAACAGTATTACCAGTGAGCAATGCCAGCTCATGTTCATAACAGAAAAGAGAGCCAGTGTATCAGCAGCAAGTGATGTAATGGCAATTACACACACTGCTCATTCCCACGGCTGCAGGAGAATTTCTCAGGATGACAATGCCAAATGCTGCAGGAGCTAAAGTTCATTATTAGGACTCTCTCAGAAAGCAATTACTGTATGAAGTTTCAGAGAAGCCATTTGAAATAAGTATGAACACATCTTCCCAGACACACCTGTTAAGTAACAGAACAAATGTCTTTTTCTGTGGGAAAGAAACAGGAATTTGTTCTTCTGGCATGGTTTAGAATCTCTCTAAGAATGCTTCCATGTATGGTTTGATAAGATTTTGAAAACAACTGGAACATTTTGCACAGTAAAACCCAGTGGAAATTAAAATGTCCAATCAGCTAAGTGAAGGATTTAAGTTTCTGCTGAAGTAAATGAAAACAAGGGGGCTTTCATCCTTATTTACATGGTTATTTTCACATGGTCTATGGTTAGAAATTAGAATGAGAAGTATGACTTCTTTCAGGTTATGCACCTAATTCCTAAATGCATAACTGTACCCAAAACTCAAAAGCTGTTTGATACACTAGGCTGAATCTAATTCAGTAGGCTAATCTAAAGCTGTACACAAACTTTTATTACCATAGTTTAAGAGAACCACATCTTCATGAGGTTTTGCATTTAATAACCCCAAAACCTAACAATTCCACCTCTCACGTAACAAATGTAATGCTTGTCAGCACTGCAGCCTTGTGCTTCCATCTGAAGCCCAGAGAGATGTAGTCTTCTGGATATCACCAGCTGAAGACATTACAACCCCCACCTGGCCTATCACACCTCCCTACCAGAGATCAACACCCCAGTGCTCTGCCAGCAGAGGAGGTCTGTAGAGACACCCATTCTCTTCAATAAATAATAAGGGGGGGTGAAACCCAAAGAGATCAGCCTATAAGGATGCTGGGGAGGGACTCTTCATTAGGGGATGTAGTGACAGGACAAAGGATAACAGGTTCAAACTTAAACAGGGGAAGTTTAGACTGGATATAAGCAGGAAGCTCTCTACTGTAAGTGTGGTGAGGCACTGGAATGGGCTGCCCAGGGAAGTTGTGAATGCTCCATCCCTGGTGGTGCTCAAGGCCAGGTTGGACAGGGCCCTGGATGACATGGTTTAATGCAAGGTGTCCCTGCCTATGGCAGGGGGTGGAACTGGGTGATCTTAAGGTCCTTTCCAACCCTAACTATTCTATGACTCTAACTGAGTTTGGTAAACCTTTCTAGACTGAGAACATCTATCCACAGCCTAAGTCACTGCTGGTATTGGATTTAGATGGTTTTGACATTTTGCCCACCTATGAAATAGTAAGCATACCAAACAATCATGCTTTATTGCTTTAAATTTTACATCCTTGAAAATCTTTGCAGCAATTTCAACTTTGGTGGTTTTCTCTAGCTGAAATACTGCAAGAGCATCAAAATGACATATCAGCACAAGCCAGACTTCTCAATGACGATTAAATTTCATATTGAGATCTTTTAATTGCTACTGGGTGACTAAGATGCATTTTCAGTACACACAGTGACTGAAGATTCACTGGGACTTTGGTAAAGGTACAAAGAGACGAAGAGGTCACTTTACCCAGGACACCCTGTATGTCTGCCAGTACATCTCCTGCTTGTTGCTACAGGAGAAGGGAACAGGCAATCCTTCTCAAATCAGGAATTGTGCAGGTAAATGTGAGTTAACATGTCCAGTTACAAAGCCTTTAATATGTTGCTCTGGTGTAGAACTGCAGGAGGATAAGATCAGTAAACTGTAGGGGACAGAGTTGCTTTTGAGTAACTGCTGCTCCCTCTGTAACATACCTTCCAAGCAAAAAAGGTGCAAAAAATGCAGCATGTATCTTATTATACAAATATATCACATCCAATCTATTACCACTGTCTAGAATGAGACTTAGAGCATTTAATTCTCCACAGCCTTAGCCAATCTCTTTGCATGGCTGCAAATCAAGTTCAGAATACCCAGACCACAGTTATGCAGAACACCACAGAGGTACTGGTATTCCTTTGATGGATTAAAACATACTACACCAAATCACATTCCGGACTGGAAAATGACATACAATTACATTTGCTCGCAGGGGCTACTGAAGGAAGCCTGTGTATACCACAGAGCAACAAGCTCAAGGAATCATAAAAGTTCAAACAAAGCATTAAATAAAAAACTGTAAAAAGTCCCACACAGATTGGTTAAAAAGAGGAGTGAAATCTCCTATTTCTATCCCCCATGATGGACACAGAAGTAGATGACAGAAGCAAACTCATACAGCTCCAGCTGCGAGACAACGTTGGTATTAACTGCATTCCAAGTGAAGGAATTGTCAACCTCATATCTAAAGAGAAGCTCTTAACAAAAAAAGGCATACAGCACCTGTAAAGATGTCATGTATTTATACAGCTTTCTGGCTTGTTCCCTTTTTTTCTCCAAATAACACTTATTCAGCTCCTTGACTATATTCAAGTACTGATCTGACTTGTTCGATTAACCTGTCCATGACAACTCTCAAACACTTCCTGACCAACAGCAGCCAGTTTAAAGCCCATCCCTGTGTAAGGACAAGGTTGATTTTTTTCCTCTCAATGTGCTACTCTGCACTTTCCTCTCTCAAATTTCAGGATTTTTTTTAATCAACAGATCTTCCTGAAAGGGAAGAGAGTCAGGTTTAGATTTCTGTGTCACCTAAATTCTCTCATACAATCTCCACATTACACTTCACCCCCTTTCCAGATTCTCAAGGTATATCCCAAAATGAAGGACACATCAAGAACACCATTGGCAACCTCTTCCTATTATGGATTATTTATCCCTTGTTTTGTTTCATATACATTAACTACTTGCTAATCATTTACTAATTCCTGGAAGACAGATGCTCCTTCTTCTTGAAGAGTCCTAGTAAGCAATCCTATCAATGTCATTTGGGAATTTACGTATAACACACCAACCGGATCCTCATCAGATATATATTTATCCTTTAAAGGACACCAGTAAATTAGGAAGTATGACTTCTGATAATCATGTTACCCATCGTTTTCTGAAAAGGCATTTGACAGCTCTTAAAATACCCTACTCATATAATTCCTGAGGCTCTAAACTTTATTCCAGTCAGAAAAGCTGCAAAATACCCCCTATAACTGGACATTTGTATACTTCAATAGATACAATGCATAAGGCTGTCTAAACACTTTATTCTTTTACCTCTAGTAGTAATCTCAGTTCCTCAGCTCCAATCAGCACTCTAACCACAGGATGACAGGTTTTATTTGCAAGTCCTGCACTTGCAGGTGGTAGGGAGTCTGCAGAGATCCCACCAGCAGAGGTTCTGCTGCAGGTGACAACTCTTCTTGGGCATCTCCTTGTAACACATAAAGCATGTACACTTCCTAGGATGCTGGGGGCTACTCTGCTGCACAGCTGTAACAACAGCAGGATAAGCATGTTACCTATACCTCTTGTCACGTTAAATTGTCAGAACCATCCTTTGCAGGGTTTTGTCCTGGGTCAACCCTAACACTGTTTCAGGGTCACCTGGAAGGCACATGGTTGGATAGGGCTTTGAGCAACCCGGTCTACTGGAAAGAGTCCCTGCCTGTGGCAGGGGACTGGAACTAGATGAGCTTTAAGGTCTCTTCCAACCCAGACCATTCTATGATTCTATGGACTAGGTACCATTTCCATAACCCAGCCGGCATCCCCATGACAGTCTGGAGGTCTGAACAGCTTTAGACAGCCATTCTACACACAGGTGAAAGCCATGCCACACTAGCTGGCTTCAGGGCAAGACACTAACACCTTACTGGCTTCATTTACTAGTACAGGCATACTCACAGTTCTCCTAGATGGCCAATACCCCAGTTAGAGGAACCACTGAAAGCAATAAAACTTACACCCACCACACCAGCTTAATTTAGAGAGTAACATCCAAGTATAGCACTGAAGTAAGGCATTGCAGATTTAAAAGCAAGTACATGGCAGAATAAGGAAGAATGCTGTACAGCTCAGAGGAGTAAAGAAAAATCAGTATTAACACACCTCAGATTGCTAGAAAAATGCATATCCTTTAGACCTTGTTATTTAAAGAATCACTCTGAATTTTGCAAATGATTGACTTAAAAAGCATTCCACGGATCCTCAGCCTTCCCCCTCAGCTTTGAAACAAAGTTCAGAGACCCCTAAACAGATACAGAAATAGGGCATAAAGACTTTCATTAACTTTTAGAGGGGCTGTGGAGTGCACCAACAAATAACTTTCGAAAACTGATACCTACAGTAGATTTTACAGATCTATGCATAACATCTCCTACAATAAATGCATTCAGATCTAGGGCATCATCATATTCCTAAATAGGAAAGTATCATTTTTAACTATCTTAATAGTTGCTTGAAATATACTGGGAAGAACTCAGAATACAGAAGTGCCATTTATACTCATTTTTCAGAGCAAGTCTGTATCTTGCAGAACCCCAGAGGCTGTGCTGGGATTTCCTTCATTTATGACAACGAACTCGGATGGCTGGATCAAGTTTAGGATAATTCAAAGTTATCACAGCCCCTGCATCAGGAAAATAGAAACAAGCATCAAATTACATCAACTCTTTCTAGGAGAGAAAGATTAGGCCTTCTCAGTTCAAGTGGTAAGACCAGAAATCAAGTGGACACATAGCTGGTGCTTTTCTTACTCCTACTCGTTACAAACAAGCCTATTATATAAGCAAAGACAAAATATTACATAAATTGAAAAGCTGCATCAAAAATAGTTTTCCTATTACATTTTTAGGACAGTATACCAACCTTAGAATGCAAAAGCAAGCAATATACAAGGTCCCATTTGCTGTCAGAAAGGAAGTTGATTGCAAGATCTCAGGTAGCAGTTTGTACAAATAATAGTCAAGTTTTCGTTTCCTGAGAATAGCTGCAATCTGAGGGAGGAGGGAAGAAGAAACAAAACAAAAAGGGGGGGACAAACTTTAATGCAGTTCAGCTCTTTTTTTGCACATTGTAAAGAGAAATACAAAAGGAAAACAAGAACCCAGGACACATCGCCCACTGAAGCAGTAAATCAAAGCCTGTTAAGTTTATGAACAATAACACAAAGATTTCCTTTGAACTTGGTCCAGCTATTCTGATATTTCTACCAGAAAATACATTGAGTGATTCTAAATGGGAAGTATTGGAGGAATTTTATTACCTTGTTACCACTGGCCCTAATAGTCAGAAACGCTGTCTGCCAGATACCAGAACCTTTAAGATGCCATAAATTGACACTAAGTTTTGTCCTCCAAACAACTGGACTATCACATAATTACGGTCAGAGTATCACTAAAGTAATCCAAACACAGGCCCTACACTGTGTCTATGAAGTGATGATGTATTTCTAAAGGTTTTCTGTTCTAATTAACCAACTGCAAATCCTCAAAAAAACCCATTCACTATTCTCTGGAAGAACAACGCATTCCTGACTACATTAATAGAAATGGTATGTTATCCCTAAAAAACCGCCTATAGCAGAAAATGGGATGGGTCTAAAAAATAATGTTCTCTTTGGCCAGCTTAATGTATGGCCCATATTCTACAAAGAGCAATTAATGACTCAAACATTGAAGGTTCTCAGGCTCTCGTCTGCAACTATCAAATAGGACGGTGTAGAGAACCAGGCTCTGCTCAGAGGTACCCAGGGGTAAGACAAAAGACAACAGACAAGTTCGAGAAACTCAGATTAGACCTACAGAAGAAAAATTTTCACTTGAGGGTGGCTGAATATTGGAGCAGGTCACCCAAAGAGACCATGGGCTCTCCATCACTGGAGATCCTGAAAACCTAACTAGAAAAGGCCACAAGTGACCTACCTCATCCAGCTGTGAGCAGGAGGCTGGTGGATCACACAGGCTCCCAAGATCTCTCTGACCTGTGTGCTCCTGTGACTCCACAAAATTATACTTTGGTTTCACCATGAAATAAATTTTATTGGGTTTTTTAATTCTTTTTAAAAGCATTATCATATTTATCTGAACTGATGTCCCAAGGAGGGACTGGCAGGAGCTGTCAGTCAATGCTTAGAACTAGAAAAGTTCCAAACAGAGCAAGCTTCATGCTACTGGTGCTGATGAGAAGATCAAAAGACATCCTGTCAAACTGGTATTGGCAACATCTCTCAGAGTTATGGTTCCTCAATTTAAAAATATGGGAGAGGGACCTGTTCTGAAACGCTTTCCACTCAGACGGAATAGCAAGTAGATGTTCTACACTCAGAGATGGGCCGAGGACTCTACTAAAACCCACCACAGGGAAGTTCTGCCAAAACCTGTTTTCAAAATGAAGCTTGAGCTAAGGATAAAGGAGAAGTACATACATGAACAAATCTCCCAAACCAGATTTACACCTTACTGAATCAATCGTCAAGGCTGCTTAAACTATACGGAGTAATCAACAAAGCAATCCCGAGCAGCTTTCTGTTGAAGCAGACTCTTCTTGCAGTGTAAACACGAGAACACCAGCTGCTATCTCCACAGCTATATCCTGCCTATTGCACAAAGGTTCTGAACATTTGGAACAAAACATTTTAAGAACAGAGACCTTACACCTGAAGCCTTCCTCCTCAGTCAAAGCATCCCTAGTGTAACAGGAAAACATTAATGTCAAATCAAAGTCAAAAATTTACTTCTGTAGCTTCTTCCCCAAGTTTTAGATGTTACCAACTCAGATACACCTCACTCAAGTGAACCAGGAGGACACCACGATGAACGCCAAATTCTAACAGCAAACGCACTACTCAAGGTTTGGCAGTAGATGTTGCTAGCAGAGAGCAGCAGGGAAGCAGAGGGAATCAGGACATCTAGTAGATACTTCCTTGGCAAAATACTGCTTTCTACAAAGATGCTAACAGATGTAGCAGAAGGTCTGAAAATTACTTGAGACTCCCTGTAGAGTCAGACAGAAAGGAACATCTCACTGACATCAAGGTCTCAGCTCTTCAGGTAAAAGGAACACACAAATCCTAGGACATGTCTATTTAGGCATCTCACGGTGGTCTGTATCAGGATAACTAATCATTTCGGGTATTATTCACTATCAGAATCATAGAATTAGTTGGCTGGAAAGTACTGCTATCCTGATGCAGATCACTGATCCAAACACTTGATGATAATGTATCCAAGACCAGCCAAAATCAGCTCCATACCTCCCATTATTCTCGTCACCCTTCTCCATATCCTAGTTTCACTGCAAGACGAAGTGACAACAATCTTACAAAGTAAAACTATTTGGTGCTTACCAGTTGCCGTAGGTTTTCAGTTCTAGTATGATAGTGCAGCACGTACACAACAAAACTGGAGCACTGCTGTGTGAGACAGTGCTACCACACGAAACTGAAATCCAGGGACAGGAGCGACACACTTCCCACACCACTCTAAGAGCATGAATTCATGGCAGAGAAAAGCACAAACCACTTCCTGTGCTGCTTCTCCCGCTATTTCTGAGCCTGTAGTGCTTGTTCTGCCTGTTACCCTTCACAAACAGGGGAAGACTGCCCAAAAAAATCTCTGAACCAGGGATAGTGTGACTGGATATTATACTTATGAGGGTTAATCGTATGTGCATCTGGATGAAATTAGACAGGTCACAACACTGCAGTCCTCAGACAACCAAATTTTTACATGCTACAGTCAGACAAGACAAATATATGACTCTTTAATAACATCTCCAAGTGAGAAATCGATGTGATGAAATATAGCCAACTGTCCTTAGGTGACATCTGTGCCCTACACACACACAGGAAGAAGAGGGGCGTTAAGCACCTGCCAGTCTGACTTCCAGAGAAATATTTCTGACCTCAAACACAATTAATTTGGCTCTAAGAATGTGGTCAGGTAAAACCTCCTGAATAAGGTAAGTCATGCATGGGGAAAGAAGCTTTGCTTTCCACACTTGAGGAGTGATTCAGCACTGCCCAGTGTCCCATTACCACTGTGGGAAAACTGCACACAGACTCCGACTTATTTTTAAGACAAAGAACTCCTTTCCTCACTTCTGCACTCAGTGTTTCAAATCTGAAACCCCAAACTCCATTAGCCCTTTATGCAGGCCTAGCAGTGCTAAGAAGCTTCTGAAGGCAATCCCAGCCCCTTGTTACTTACAAAGGGAACCAAAAGCAGGACTAACACCTGGCACATACCACAGCAAAAGACATGACCACAAACCTGTCCTCCAAAATCCAGTAATATACAAACACCAGTTCCTAAACAACTGATTATCTTTTATGCTCTCAGCCCAGATTGGAAGATTTATCCTTTTCCTGCTTATCAACCCAATGTAAACTGACCACAGATTTTACTCTCCAGTGGCAATCGCACCATTTATCTGACAGCCTAAACCAAGCTCTGATTCAATTTTCCCTAAAAACACTTTGGCCATTACCACAAAATCACAGAATGGGTTGAAAGGGACCTCAAAGACCATCTAGTTCCAAACCCCCCTTGCCATGGGCAGGGACACCTTCCACTCCAAGCCCCATCTAAACTGGCCTTGAGTACTTCCAGGAATGAGGCATCTTGAAATATAGAGGCAGAATATTCAAATATATGAAATGCTAATTAGTAAAAAACATTGCTATCAAATTATACTTATCATAGGTGGAAAACCCGTGAGAAAGAGGCTACTACATCTCTAAGACTGGTTTCATGTGAATAGAAATGAGGGCAGAAGGAAGAAATTTCAAGTTCAGACTTTTATATGGAGGGGAGCTGGAAGGAGGAGATCACCCCTCCATCAAATGCAAACAGTCCTGAAGTTACCCACGAGTCACTCCGAGAATACATACTGCTCATGGTTTCAGCTCTATCTCCTACCCCTTTTATGTCTGCAGTATTTAAAAAAGCCTACTCAGTAAAACTACAAAGAGAAATACAGAGAGAATGTATTTTCTAGCATTACCTACAGAACTGACACAACTGCATTTAGACTCGCCACTATGAAAACGTAACTATGAAAAATCAGCTCACCAGATTGAGGATACCATAAGGCTGCAGAAGAGCGTTACTGAAGTCCTTTTTTTTTTTTTTTTTTTTTTAATTTAGTATTCATATACAAATTTTCAGCCCTGTAGAACTAAGAACTCACAATTAATTTATTCTGTCCTAAACATGGAATGAATGTACATGTTTCCAAACCCATCCACAGAGCACAGCTACGTAGTCTAACGCAAGACCTCAAGCTAGGCTGTGTTCTAGCATTAAAGGAACATGAAGCCAAGCTTTCCCATGACCAGAGGCACCAGTCAGGCATGATTATTTCATCATGTGTCATGTAATGCCTACAAGTAACTCATCATCCAACTGCAACAACCTGAGCTTCACCTCCAGTATCCTCAGCCTTCACTGACGTCCCTGAACCAGCGATTCCAGAGGCAGCATCGTGCACAAAGGATGGTTCCACTTAATGAACGTACTAATTGCCTGACAAATGCACACAGACAGTTTCTGCGGCAGGCTAAAAACCACTGACCTTGCACTAACTGCCATTGTGGGTACGGCATTTTTCTTCTCCCTCTTCTATCAAACTACTATTTCCTAAGTTTGCACCTAGCCTCTAAGAACACTACCCCCCATCAAACTTTGGTGAAATTAGCCAACACATACAGCACTGATTGCTAGGAACTGGAGGAAAAGAAAAAACAAATGAAAAACCACACTATCATTTCTCTCTCATTCATTCCTTCACAACACCCAACTAAAAATCACAGAATCACAGAATGGTTTGGGTCGGAAAACACCTTAAAGCTCAGCCAGTTCCAACCCCCTGCCATAGGCATGGTCACTTTCCATTAGACCAGACTGTTCCAAGCCCCATGCAACCTGGCCTTGAACACTGATGGGGATGGGGCAGCCACAGCTCCTCTAGGCAACCTCTGCCAGCACTTTCCCACCCCCACAGGGAAGAATTTATTTCTACTGTCTAATCTAAATCTCCCCTCTTTCGGTTTAAAGCCATTTCCCCCTTGTCCTATCACTACACGCCTTTGTACAAAGCCCCTCTGCAGATTTCTTGTAGCCCCTTTAGGCACTGGGCACTGCTCTAAGGCCTCTCCAGAGCCTTCTCTTCTCCAGGCTTTAAAAGACCAGCCCTCCCAGCCTGTCTCTGGAGCACAGGTGCTTCAGCCCTCAGAGCATCTCTGTGGCATCCTCTGGACTCGGTCCAACAGGTCCATGTCCTTCTTATGTTGGGCGACATAACACTCCAAGCCCATCACAATAAAATTTTG